>WEIS01093752.1:31358-48431 GCA_013389965.1 Todus mexicanus
GGGGGGGGGTTCTAAGTGTACCGCAATAAGGGAAGTTAGAAGGGGAGGGTCAAGGGAAGGAGAAAAGCTTGAAATATGGCTCTGAAAAACTTGGCATATGCTGATTATTCAAGAATACACACAGCACCATGAGAGACAGTTGGGAAATGCTGAGAAAGGACTAAAAATCCCTCTCCAGAAGAAGACTAGGATAGACATAGCTGCATTTGATGACAGGGGAAAAAAACCCCAACAAAACCACAGATCAAGAGTAAAACAATAAATTAAATCTTAAGAGAGTGGAAAAAGCCACCAAGAGGATGTGAGAATAAAATTCCCTGAATGGTGCTTCAGGTAATAATAACCCTTTTGGGGCTCTGGATCCCGGGGAGGTGAGGTGAGGATTTCCATCCCCTGCCTCGGATTCCTGACAGGACAGGGGTTGCCTTAGTCAACACACTTGTTGTTACAGCTGGAGATGTTCAAACATGTGAAAATACTGGCAAGGCTCAGGCTGACAGGGCTGGATTATCTCTCGCTCCCCTCATCTGCTCACGCACAGAAGCATAAAACAATACAGGTTGATAAACTCCAAGTGAAATGGTTGAGTCAGTGAATAAAAAAAAAGAATCAGAAACACAGCAAAGGACTGAACGGATCTGTCAAATGAGAATTATTTATGAGCTATAAAGCAAGTTAGGTTAACATCTGTGGTGTTATGAAATTAAAAAAAAGGTATCTGTGGATCAGAAGAAATGTATATTAGAATAATATGGGTGCTAGCTGTTAAAATTCTAAGACAGCTGTGCAGGAGAGAAGCAGAAGCTTGACTGTCCAAGCGTCTTTTATTTGTCTGGGAAGTGAATTTAGTGTGTGAACAAGCCATATTCTGACCAAATAAATATGCCTTAACAAGAAGATAAACATGTGCATGTGGATACACAGATCTTCCTGATGTATCTCCCTCTTAAGAAGAAATACACTAAATTACATCAATGAAAATCAAACGTTCAGGAAGGGTCAGTTCATCCTTTAATAAAGTCAAGGACAAGGCCTCCCTGTAGTCAGAGGAGCTATGGATTTGCCAACACACTTGAGACTGATTTAGAGATGGATTTCAGAAAAACTAGCAAACTTTTCAAATTACTATTCAGCTGGAATACCTTGAACACGTGGATCCATTGGGTATTCAGTCCCACAAGTCTGACAGGTCTTTTAATACATCACTTCTAATACCTTCTTAAATCAAGCTATGCCAACATCTATAGGACCCACCAGCTGGATTTCATCACTCAGCAATTTCTTTCCTAAATGAAATCCAAAAAAGTAAGCGTGACCCTCTAAATCTCTTTTGGGCTAAAAATTATGCTTCGACTTCCAAAAGAGATCAGATAGATAAGACACCACATAGAGTTCTGGCAAAGCAGTGATGAGACCTTCACAGAAATGCCTTTTATCTTAGAAAGGCAAGAATCAAAAAGAGAAGCGCATTTGACAGGGGCTCTTTTTGTCCTGGAATTAAAATATGAAGTGGCAGGTTCCAAAAGGCCCTATAAATACATTGGAAGTTGGAAATAATTGGCTCTCCTGTGAGCCAGGAAATAAGAACAGGTTCTAAAAACCCTGCACCAAAAAAATCATGAATGACAGCCAGGGTCCTAGCTGGGAAGCACGAGATAAAAATTGTGCGTGTTTTATCAGTTAAGAGGAAGTAAGACAATTCCTAAGCAACTCAGAAGAAAAAAAGCAGACCCTTTGGGCTAGTTTATAAAGGATTACATGCCTCAGATAAATTTAATATGCAGGGGGAAAAAAAAGACAAGACAAAACTTCCTCAGCCTCCACTAGAAATAAAAAGCGCCAATTCCTGGACTTGCACCTCACAAAGTGAAGAAAAATATAAACCCGAATAAAACACGTAGATTTGCAGCTGAATTTTACCAGGTTCTAAAGGGGATCTGAACTCTTCCAGTTGTATTCATCTAATGCGATAATGTAAGAAGGAAATAGTCCATCTGCTTGGGAAAGAAACAAGGATAATAATAATAGGTGAAAAGACTGGATCCATTACACTGGCTTATTTCACTAACACAATCCTGGAATGAACATATTAGCAGATTGATTTGATGTAAACTAATTAAATACGTACTCAGAACAAGGAATGTTTAGTATAAGGCAGCAAGCTGAAGATAAAAAGGAGACAGAACTTTGATAAAATGGGTCAAAACAAGAGAGTATCTTATAGTTTCTGGACTCAAAGGACAGGATTGCCCTGGAGGGGCTGAACGAGGGGGAAAGAAGCCGCTGAAAACCTTTTGGACAAGCAGTGGTAGGTAGGAGTCCCTCTACCTGCAGGCTTTAATGCAAGGAACAAGCAACAGGACAAGAGGAACCGGCCTCAAGTTCCCCCAGGGGAGGTTTAGGTTGGAGCTGAGGAACAATTTCTTGCCCAGTGTCAAGGGTTCCCCAGGCCTGGCCCAGGCTGCCCAGGGCAGGGGTGGAGCCCCCCTGATCCCTGGAGGGGTTTCCAAGCTGTGGAGATGTGGTGCTGAGGGACACGGGGTAGTGGTGCCCTGGCAGTGCTGGGGGAACGGTTGGACTTGAGGGTCCTCAGGGTCTTTTCCACCCAAAACAATTCTACAGTTCTATGAACTGCTGGCCTGAGACAAAGGGCTTCTGGCTGCAATCATCATGCTGGACCTACAGCCAGAAAGAATAAAAGGATGGAGCAAAGCACAGTCCTTTTAAGCTTTAAACCAAACATATCCCAAGTAAATTTAGCCCTGGACACAAACTAGAGTCAGAAAGCTTACATGTCTGAGTATCTCCTTAAATTAATTAGGTAAAATAAAGATAATATTTAACTACATTCAGATCCCATTTCAGCTTTACAGACGCTGTTGTCTGGTAGCTTTGTGGAATATCCAGTTGTGACAGAAGAAAATACAGCCTAATCAAAATACTGGCGCAGCCATCGTGCATCCTCCAGGCATCACTGTAAAATATCTTGAGTGCCCTTGACTCACGAGAGACGTTTTGTTAAGACAAGAGATTAAATATGTGCCCGAGTCCACACGCACAGTTGTGCCGCATCCACCACGCTCCCGTGAAATCCCATCAGCAGAGTTTTGAAAGTCCGCACGCACAAAATGAACCACAGGAGATCACACAAGCTGATGTTGCAGGAGAACTTCATTTATTTTAATTGGCATGTAACTGTACCTCCATATGGGCGTAATTGGTATTCTTCTTTTCTAAATATTTGGTGTGCTCCTGAACCGCAACACCAGACAGAGTACCCAAAGAAAAAACCCACCCCGGCTGAGGCAAAAATAAATGTTAACCACAGTTCTTCAGAGGAGCTGCTCAGCAGTTTCTGAAGGAGGAGTAATAAAAGGCATTTTACTGTTACCGCTACCAGCGTTCTTTTAATCAGGAAGAATTATCAAAACCACATCGCAACGTCTCGGGATTGTTAGCTTGACTTCGCTGACCCTGTTTGCTAACGGCGCTACTGCAAATGAAAGAAACAGCAAAGAGCAGGGATTTCAAAGGGCAGCGAGCTCGCTTGGATTCCCCAAGAAAAAACAACCCAACATGGTACCTTCAACCCTGCTTCAAAGGTTTGCTCCCACACTGGAAGGCAAAGTGACCAGAGTGGAGGAAATTAAGATACACGGGCTGCAATTTCACCCCAAACTCACACGCGCCACAAACCCCTGAGTGGGCTGCCACCTAGCTATGGGCTTGAAAATCGTGACATGGAAGGTGAACCACCAGCAGACCTGAAACCTCTAAGAGGTCACTTCCACAACATGGAAGAACTCAGGATTTTGAGTTTGTTTCAATTCCCAGAGATGGGTGTAGCTCTGGGCTGGAGTTGCCCTGGGAGCAAGGCTTGTTCTGGTCACACCTGCCTCTGCTGTCGGGGCACCTCATGCTCCCTCCCCCCTGGCTCTACCTCCCAGATCACACAATCCCGTGACAGAACAGCTTCTGAGGCAAATCACCATGTCAAAACCATCAGGGAAGCTTCATTTCCAGCTTCTACTTAGCAATCTAAATCAAGTTCAAGATAAACATGATTGAAACAACTCAATCAATGCCTAATCTTTTAAAATCTTGGCTGAAAAAGAAATCCAGAATCCCCCAGGGTCCCACCTATGCCCCACTAAAACAGCCTTCAAAATATCCTACAAGTAAAGGCAATAATGACCTGAAGGTATGCACTCACCAGGAGAAAATGTTCTAAAGAGAAACCCTTGGCCCAAGCTGTGATACAGGAACATTTATTCAAGGGGTTGGAGGATTCCTCAAGATCTTTTCCTTCACAGATCACAAGGTCAAGAAGGAAGGGGGGATGAAGAAGAAAGGAACATGGAGGTCTAAGGTAAGCAAAGCAACCAAGTAAGATGATGAGGATCAAATCAGGTTGCCCAGCCCAGCACAGGAAGATTGCTCTGTCACTCAGTGACGAGGGGACAAACTCCTTTTGTATGTTATTAAAGTGCTGTCCTCTTTTATCAACTTTAAAAGCATCAGATTTGTAGTTCACCAGAACTGCAAAGCAAATAAAGGAAATTTCAGGATTATATTGTGTGCAATAGAGAAATGTATCTGGAAGTTATTGATTCGGTTTTCCTTACTGTGTTGCAAAGACAATACAGATTAAATATATTTATACAAAAAATCTAGGCAGCAATGAATCCATCTAATGTTACATTACAGTTTGACAGACTAACGCTTATCTGAAACATTATTTTCCAGTGGACGGATTTAGACACTGCTAATATAACAAACCTTATTATCTCCTTTTTTTGTTTCCTCTCCTCCCCTGAAGAACACCAAACAGAATAAAGCGACTTATTTCAAAGGCAGAATTGCAATAAATTAAACATCTAGTCTAGTCATTAGGCATTAGAAAAACCTTCATCTATTAAATACTGTCACACTGCTTTTCAAGAAGATCCATCTCTTCTTCTGCTTGCTCAAAGACAGAAGTGCAGCCATATCAAATTTCCTCATTTTGTTGATAATTTTCATTCACAAAATAAGAAATACGTATTTGCAAAGCTCCACCCATCCTGAATCCTTAATAACACTTTGGGAGATCAGGCAAAAGGAATAGAAGGGATTGCTAACAGATCCAGCTGACAGAGCTTTGGCTTTGTACAGACAGCACAATCTAAAATGATTTGTCTTTGTACAGTTTTCCAAAGGTTGTATCACCGGAGGACCTGCACTTTCCTGGGCTTGTGATACTGCAGAGATACAAATTCACAAAGGATGGAGCCATCCGCTCGCGTGTCTTCCCCAAACCTGTCATTTAACCCAAGTACCTCCCTCAGATTAACCACTCCTGCGATAAAAGATGAAGGAGTCTGCAAGGAAAGCAAATCTCCTTCCCAGCAGCAGGGAACGACAACCACCACCTCAGGCTGGAGCTCCTGAGGGTGGCTCTGCACAAGAGACAGTCCAGTTACACTAAGTAGTGCAAGGAAGGCAACACCAGGATGTGCTGCTTGAACTTTGCATGCCAAGTATCTTCAGGATCAACCAACACAAACTGGGACGCCCACCGGAAACCAGACTCCAAGAGATAACTGATGGATAAGGACTGAAACAAAGCCAGCGCAACTTCAGGACGCAGCGAAGCCACGCTGCTGGAAAACACCATGCTCCCTCCCCAGGCACAACCTGGGGTACTAAAAGTGGAGGGAGAAATTCTGGCAGTGTGAGAAATACAAATTAACTTGTTTCAACCAAGAGAAAACAGCTCCTTTTTTTTCCACAGCATTTATCTCTCTGCATCTTCACTTGTGGTTTCCCATGGACTACTCAGACGTGCTATTTACCCAGGCGCACAAGCACAAATAAACTCTGTATCCCAAAATATGCAAAACGTGCTGCCAGATGGCTTTAAGAAGAAAAATAAAAGCTCTAATTAAAAGCTCTTCCGCTGCCAGCACTCCCTTTTTTGGAAATAACTACGAAAGTTGAATAAGAATGTTTTTAAAGCGTATCAATATTTTTGTCATGTTTTGCTTCACAATCACAATCTCTCGTCATCTCCTTCGTGGATCAAACAGGCCAAGCCAGATGAACCAGCAGTAACTGTAAACTCCTTCCCTGGCCTGGTGGAAATAGGAGACTAAAGAGAAATGGTGACTAAATTTGGGCAATTTCTCCTTAATTCCATCTCCTCCCTCTCCCTTCTCTCTGTCTTGTGTTTAAAAAACAAAAACAATTGCTGCTGCTATCACAAGTATTGTCTGTAACGACAATTTCACTGCCACTTGCCACATTATTTTTGATTTTTTTAAAAAAATCTATTTTCTTAATTTCCTTAACTGAAACATGAACTTGGATCTTAGTTTACTATAGGATTATGTCTAACTATTTTATTTCCCTGCATCTTATCTCCCCAATAAAAACAGATTGCGGTTTAGATACCTATTGAAATAAATACACATGTATTTTTAAATATTAAATCACAGCACAATATTAAAATGAGCCATGATGATGGTTTGAGTCTACAAGATTATCAACCGAGTACATCTATTCATTAGAAGAGCCAGTAAGACCAAAACACACATTAAACGAACACTTTCAGAAGCTGTAAATAAAACACATGCAGGAGGAGTTGACGTTGACTTACCACTGGACCTGTTTTTGCGGTTCGACTTCCCTCCTGTAAGAAGCATCTTGAGACTGTTTCGAAACATGGTGATCCTGTTCCACTTTGCGCAGCCCAAAAACTGCAAAGCAGAAGAGCGACAGAGGTAAAAATAATTAAATAGATAAAGAAATCAACACTGCAATTTGGTCAACAGGAAAATACCACAGAGAGGGAAGTAAGAAAGGGTTAAAAATGAGGAAACAACCTAGAGTGATGAAAAACTATTTTGCCAATACAATTCCTGACAATGGAAACCAACGTCCACACTAAGTCGATTGTTCTGTTTGCGTTTATTCCTCCCAGCTCACCGCAATTCCAGCACTGCTGGCACGACCCACCTATTCTGTCAAACAACTTGACCAAATCATCACACCAAACTGTGGAAGACGCAGCATTTAGCAAACTCTGTCCCCAATCCAATTACTAGGAAAGCCAAATCTATCAGAAAGAGCCGCTTTCCGTCACGTTGCTCAGAAAAAGTCATCCTTGCTGACAACCCACCGACTACAAAAGCTGTTGTCTTGAGCTCCTGGGTCAGTTGACTTGTCAAATTCTTCTGTGAGTTGAATAAATTGTCAGGAGAAGGAAAATCACTCAACCCAGAGTTAACTGATGCAAAAGAAAAATCAAACAGAAACATTATCCATATATCTTCCTTGCTCTATACGTCCTGGGAAAAAAAAAAAGTTGTCTCTGTGCTGTTGAAGATAAAAGAATGAGCTTCTGGGTTCACCAGGCACTGACAGCTTGTGCTGGTGGAACATCCTCTTATTAAAGCGGGTAAACCATCAAAACTGCAACAACAAAAGCGGCTCCTAACTAGACCAAAAGAACAGTAAAGAGGCTTTGATCAGGACATACAATAAACCACAACTTTCCTCCCATTGTACACATAATATTCCAGAGTTACAAGGTTCACCTTACAGAAATACAGCATGAATTTCTATCCCTGTGATAATATTAGGTTCTTCTTGGAGGATGCTCAATAAACGCCATCTTGAGTTTCTTCACATCTATTTAATATTTTCAAGTGTATTAATACGATAATAGCCAGTTCAAAGAGCTTTCTATGTATATTTAAAGCCACTCTAAGTCCTTTCAATATGACTCATGGAGAGAAACAAACATTCCACGGCAGCAACTTAAGAGCACACGTAACAAAGCCCAGCAAGTGTGCATTGATGACGTTGACTTCAGTCTTTGCGGACTTTCAGGAGACTCCAATCACTAATTTGATTCCACAAACAAATTCTGGGCTATGTCTGTCTGTCTGTCTGTCTACACGCATGAATATTAAACAGAAAATACAGCGCTGGTATTTCCTTTGCATCCATGAACGGCCTGAGTATCATCTGGCGTCTTTCGGAGGCCTCGCATAAAGAAATCAAAGTGCCACGAGCTGGTATTTCAGTTTATTCCCCAAGCTCGCCGACAAAGCTCAGGCTCCTCTTCGAAGCATCCTACTGTTACATGACTACAGGGGGAAAAAAAATGCCATGAGTGCACTGACACACTTGTCTGAAATTTGAATTCTGTTTATTCGGTTTCATTAGATGGTTGTTATGTTCCAGCTCACAGCACAGAAAAAAACCCAAACCTTCTCGGTCTGGATCTCCTTCCTCCCCTACAATATGTTATTAATGAACTCCTTCATACACAACACCCTTTGCAACATCCGAAGGAAAAAACGTGAAGGAGACGCTAAATGTAAAGAGGAGGCAACTGAATTCAAAGTGTTATTTATGTTGGAACATGGTAATATTATAATCCCTCCAACATCCTGCTAATCCCAATGTATTTATCTCAGCTTTGAGCAAGACAACAAACGGCTGTAAACACCTCCTGCTACTATTTGGAGATCTGCTGGAGTGTCTGAATGTCACTTACCTATTCCTCTTCTACAATATTGAGATAACAGAATGTGTACAGAATCACAGAATTGGATCGATCGATTTATTGAGATAACAGGATTTGATCAATCCATTTACTATTTATTATTTTTTTTAGAAAAAGCAGACTCAGCTGATTCTTACATCAAGCCAAGCGTCACAGTCACAATAAAGTTATTCCTTTCCTACAAATTTATGAGCAGAAAAATGTAACTATCACCCAGCAACATTTTTTCAAGACAGGCAAAACAAGAAGAGGTAGTTTCTTTGTGCTCTCTAATACTAATATGTAAACATAAGGAGCAAAGGTTTCGCCAGCTCTCAGGCTTAGTAAGGACTCACACCAACATATGCTTGCAAGAACACACGTGTTCAACCAGCAAACTGAGGAATGTCTGGAAGTGGAGCTGCCACAGTGAGGCACAGACAAAAGGGAAGGTGAACTGAGCAAGAATTTATCCTGTCTTCAGGCAAGTAACAGCTCACACGGAGCTCCTCTACCCAAACCCAACTTACCTGCCCCAACTATCCCGCAAGTGGCCACAGTGGCACAAGTCCAAGATGATCATGAAAGTCCTTCTCAGAGTGTGCAGCTCCAGCGATACCATCGCCAACCTGCAGGCTTCAGTTCTAGGTTTGATTCTCCTCACACTAAATTAAATCAGAATCACCTCTGCTGCTGCTGACAAAAGAATATCAGACTTTGGACTATCACCAGCCAAGAATAACATCCTATTTCTCACCTTTGAACTGTGACATTAAGTGTACTTGTGTACACTGAGCCAATGTGGGCGGAAGGATGAAAGGGGACTCCAAAGTGCTCAGCTTATTTCAGATTTAGGTAAAAAGAAGGTAAAAATCTAACAATCTTACAACAGTTGGTGAGACTAGAGTGGCAGAGACAGATCCTGCTAAAACACCACTGAAGAGCAGTGTAGGGTATTTTCTTTTTCTTTTCTTGTTTATTCGTTTAAAAAAACAGGTCTCCACTTTGAGTCCCATCAAGTCTGGAAGGACAAGCAATCTTCACAGTGGCATCTTCCACAGAATCAAACTCTCACGGTAGCAGTGGACAGTCCAAAACCTCAAAGTTCCTACGAGTTCAGAAGGAAGTTTAGAGACTATTTCCACATCAGCATGTGCTGAGAACCGAGTGGAGCCGTGCCATCAGCGCTGAGGTATCACCTAATTAAACCTAATTATGCTGAAGGAGCCAAGTGGACTGAGCTTGAACGGTGCCAAAGGTGAGAACGACAGTTTGCTAATGATGTTTACCTCCAGCCTGGCAAACGGTGCCAGGAATTGCTGTGCTGTGAGTGGGACTGAATTCAGGCTGTGTAGGACATAGATAGGCCATGGAGTACAGAAAGAATTCATGTCTTGCATCAAGACCCTGAGTTACCAGCCATGGGATGTCTCAAGGACTAATTCTATCTTTCAGAGCTCACTTAGAAGCATCAGAGCACTTCTAGGTCCTTAGTGACCTGCTTAGGTGGAAGACGGAAAAAAACCACCTTTTATTAACAGTCCAACTCATGATGTGGTTTCTCATTGCATCTTACAGACAATGTCGTAGTACTCTAGGTACTCACTAAATTTCTATCCTGATTCGTTAACATTTTCACTGAATCAGCACACCACAAGGATCAACAGCTGTTTTTCTTCTGTGTGCGCAACCCCGTTACTCCGTGGCTTTCAGCAACTGTGGCCACAGCTCTGTCTCTGTTTAGCAAATACGAAGCCAGAAGTAATATTGAAGAATAAGCCCTCTAAATTAAAAATTCTGTTGGTCATATTAGTTCGTGGAATTAGAAGGATTAAATAGGAAATGGTATTACAGTATTAGGAGGAGCTGGATCAGGTTTCTTGTCATACCCCCAAGGAACTCCTCAATATCTCCCAGTGCAGGTTAATTCCCTTCCCTGGTCTCGCCAGCAGCTGGGTCAGCAGTACCTAAAGACACTCTGTGCTGACAGGGATTCTTAAGACTCCCACTGCCATGGAATACTGCAATCCTCGGATCAGGTAACCGTTCTTTATTTGTCATGAGCTTTGTCATTTGTGATTTTACCAAATCTAAGAATTAGGCAAGCGAAAGTTTCCAAACAGCAGCAGGAGTAAATAAAAAGGTAAGAGCTCTGCAAACTCTTGTTTTATAGCCATCAATGGTACTGCAGAGAAGTAGCCTTCTTCTAAAAATAGCTCAAGAAGCTTCTGGTTTATGCACAGACAGACTCTGCTTGTGTTGTTTTTCCTTCTAACAAAGCCAGATTTCAACGAAATACATAAAACCAGCTTCTGGAGCATGAGAAAGCAGTAAAATAAATACAACGAGGGGAAAAAAACCCACCAAAGGCAGGGGAGTAGAGGGAGCCTGAATGCTGCAAGCTGCAACTTTACACCACATGCTAAGCTTGAACAAGTCTGCGATATCTCATTAAATCCTCCTGGATGACTAAGGCCTATTGCTTTGTTTTCTTTATTTTAAGACAGGGTTTGTAGACAGGCTGCGGAAACGACTTCACATTTTGGGTGGCTACACATTATGACAGCCCACAGAAATGAACTGTGCTTCTCTTTAGAGATTTCCTAGGGAAAGATATTGTCTGTCAGACACGGAATTCCAAAATCGAAGCCATACACCATCACTAAACCAGCTAGGGCCCAGTATTTTCCTCTTTTATCACCACCTCACTAAAGATAAAACTATTTTTTCCATAAAGCTGCTTAGTAAAGCTAAGCTCTTTCTCAAGGAAGTGTTTGATGTCCAACGAGACGTACAAATGTTGCTTGGCCGCTGCTGTCAGGTTTTGTGCATGTTCGCATTAGAAGTTATTAAATCTATACTTTGCAGAGTAGAACTCTATGTTTTATCCAATAATTAGTTCCTAGCTACAAAAGCATTAAGGGAATGCAATCCAAGTCACATGTGCAATGCATATTTCTTAAGATTTTTATTTCCCCTTTAAGTTTTCCGCCCTTTCCTTACCTCCATAGAGAAAAGACCCACGTAAGAGGACAAGCATTTCAAAAGCTGTTCCTAGAAAGTAAAATATCTATAAACATTTTGGCCTTTTAAACATTGTATACAAAAAAAAATTGATTTATTTACTCATGGTCACAATTTTCCTCCTTAAGATCCCAGGTAGGAGAAAGCCCAGGAGGCTGCCCCTGCTGCTCACAGATGTGAGTAGTTCCAAGGGGCAGAGGAGTGAGTGCAGTCAGAGCTTTAACTGAATGTGTGAAAAGGACAATTTAAGAAAAAAATAGTAATAATAATAATAATTGCCCATACTTCCAAATTGGAGGTGGTTCAATGGTTCTGTCAGCTGCCTCTTCCTATATTAATTTGCGGTTGAAAAGTGAAGCAAAAGCCTGGAAACACAAGAACACCCCTGTGCCAGAGCATGAGATCCCATTAGCTCATTGTCCGGCTCAGGTAGCAGCAAATTAAGGCAGAATTTACTCCCAGAACCTTCATAATATTCAGCAGAAGTTTATGAACACTATCTAGACAAAAACTCTCAAAACATTCTATCCACAGAATCCTAGAGTGGTTTGGGGTGGAAAGGACCTTAAAGACCACCCAGTTCCAAGCCCCCTGCCATGGACGGGGTCCCCTCCCACTAGAGCAGGTTGCTCACGGCCCCCCCCAGCCTGGCCTTGAACACTTCCAGGGATGGAGCATCCACAGCTTCCCTGGGCAACCTGGGCCAGGGTCTCACCACCCTTACGGTGAAGAATTTCTTCCCGACATCTAGTCTAAACCTCCCCATAGACAGATACAAACAAGTATAAGCAAACTTCTATCAAACCCCACTTTTCATTGAGAAATCACTCCACTTTCAGCGACAAACCACTTCCAAAATTCAGCAGAGCACAGAAGCACAGATCTCACGGCATCCAACCTCCATGCCACGCTCTGCTGAGTTGTAGATGAGAGCGCTACGATGTTGCTTGGTGGTAAAGTCCAACCCGAGTGTGAACTTTGAAAGGTCTCTAACTAACCAGTCCTCTGACAGAAAATACATACTCAGTTACGCAAAATACCAGAAAAGCATATTCCTCATAAAATATTCTAATTTTTAAGTTCCTGGTGGTACCAGATTCTCTCTTTTCAGGAGGGAAGTAGAACTCGCTACATGAGAAATTAACAAGTATGTAGACTAAGTAGCACATATTAAGATGCCAAAAAAAAGGTATCTTTCCAAATACGTCTTCAGGATTTAACAGCATATAAAGACTAAATTAACATTTTGTGAGCCGAAAATCTAACCTTTCACAAATGAGTGAACTGTTTTCAAAGAGCATTCAGACTTCAGAAAGGAACAGGCAGCAAGGACCTTGTTTTAAAACAAGTGACACATTTATAAAGCTAATTATCACAAGATGAAAGAAATGGAGAAATGAAAGGAAGCCACAACACAACCCGAGTTAAGCTTTCAAGACTTTACTCTAGGTATAACGTATATTGTATGTGGAAATCCGTTCCACATTCGCTCGTAACAGCTGCTAGACCGAAGCTTCCCGTGCTCCTCAAATAAATAATTCAAAGTTTAACCTACACTCTTATTTTAAATTGCCCTGAAATTCAAGAGGATGTTTGGAGACAACCCGATGACGAGGACTAGTAGCCCAGAAGAGCACATTTAAGCAGAGCTCCGATGTTCAGGGGAAGACAAGACTGGCACACGTTAGAACCGGTAATTGTCAGTTATGTGTCAGGAGCTCTGCAAACTTCGTGACGATCAAATGTCTTAAACTCTGCCTCACATCACAGCTCTGACTCACAACAGGGCTGTGAATAACTGATTGCAACAACTCTGAAGTCAAAGGAAATATAGATTTATAAGCTTGGTCTACACACGTTTAAAAACACGGGAGCAGAATTTCAAGATTAAATATTTCCAGGAACTTTAGGAATGAAAAAGAGCATTGTTGTAATCTAGCAAACAAGCCAAGAACTTCTAGGATTATTTGGAAAAAAAAGGAGAACAAACACGGTATTGAAAGGACTAAACTCTACCAATGACAGGTTTTTAAGCAATTAAGAGTTTATTAGACAAAGTTCTCTAAACTAATAGGCTTTTGAACAACTGAATGTGACCAAAAATCAACCATTTTATGTTCCCTCACTAAAGCCTGAACACAAATCCCTGGGGGGATGACAGGGGACGGACCTCAACATCTGTCCATGCTTCTGTCCCTTCCTCATCCCAACACTTCTTGAGTCCTTGACTCCCTTTCCCACAGATCCTGCCATTAAATCCTAAGAGCCCCTGCATTTCTTCTCTCTCCTTTCCTCCTGTGAGCACCTAGATATGTCTCTACTGTCTTTGCTTCTCCAACTACCTTTGATGGAGATATGTAAAAATAAATATATATAAGTAATTAACAGCATTCACAATGGATAAGCACGCAGCAGGGTAAGGGGCCAACATTCCACGAGGAAGCAGGAAGTCAGCTTCAAAATCTGCTTTTATTTTAGCAACATAAAGCAGCCTTTAATGCTACAGTTGAAGAGTTACTCTCAGAGTGTAATATTCTCACGTACGTCAAGTTCCAAACAACAGCCCTAAGGTGAATGTGGCCAAATATATTTCTCGATGAGCCTGTGGTGATTATATTCACTTAAAGTCTGTGGTGTTTATGCTCAGAGGTAACTTTTATACTGTTAGAGCTCGAGGGGAATGAGACAAGTACTGTGTTATTATGAAAACTCAGAGTACTTACTCTGAGGAACAGCTCATGTTGGTACCTTGCTTGGCAAACAGCCCTTCCAGAGGGCTAAGGAGCTCGGCAACGCTGCCAGACCAGAGCAGCTACTGGCTTCTGGAGCTGTGAGGCAGCAGCAGGAGGACTCCACCAGAGAGGTCAATTCTCCATTACTCAGCACAGATGTACTCTGGTAGGCTTGAGCTCCTCTGGTAACAGGAGACATTGGCTTCTCATTCTGTCTAGAACACAGTCCTGCTTCTAGTAAGAAGGATGAAGAATAAAAGCACAACTGCTAAAAGAGATGCCCCTGATAGACAGCTCATGACTCACTCTGAATCTAGATCACCTCACCACTCTCAAACAGCAGCAGCTCTGGTAAGATAAGCCTGCTGATCACAAAACACTAACTAATACACTTTGCAACCTTAACTTACCAGTCAAGGTTTGACTTGATTCCCTGAGGACAAAAAAAGTTCTCCAACAAGACTTGATTTAAGTGTTGGAATTTAACACCAGAAAAACTAAAGAGTTATTTAAAATGACTGAAAGAATGCAATCACTCACTAGAAGAAAGTCAGGAGTCAGAACCAGTTTTCTCTTGAATGTGAAAACGCGGTGACCTTGAAATTAAGGAAGTTTAATTTTGAACAGGGTTTTATCATTTTGCATAACCTGGTTTCTAATTCTAGATTAATGATACAGACTGAATTCATAAGGGACACTTATGTTCTCCATATACAATGTCAATTCTACAGCCTCTGAGAGAAATGATAACCAAGGAGAAGTTTGGAATACAATCACTTTCCTCTACTCGTCTTCACTGGTTTTAGTGTCTTCTGTGTTGCCCATAACAGTTAAAGTTACTCCTTTGGTTTTCAAAACTCTTTGGTTTCCAAAGGTTCTTTGGTTTTAACTCTATTTGAACTAGGTATTTAAGTTTGGACTAAACCACGGCACTGTTCTGCCCAAGTTGAGCCTAGTTAAACTCTCTGCCTGGGCAGATATTTCCAGGCACTTTCTACAGCTGGAATCAACAAGGCTCGCTCTGGCAGGCCCAACAATCCTGATTCTGTCCCAACCCACCAGAAGATTGAAGCACAGCAAGTTTCTCCATCAGGAATCGCTCGCATTTCAACTTCAGGCTACTACATAGAGCAGCCAAAAATCCATCACTCAAAAACCACCAGCTCCATACTGCAGGTTCTGTTTGAGGCTCCTGCCAATGTAATTTTGAAGATACAGTGGTATAACAAAATCAAAACATAAAACTAGGCGATGTAGAAAGTGGCAGGAAATGTTACAGCACTTGACTACTTTGAGAGGTAAAAGGAAACTTGATTTATGTTCATAATTTTTAAAAGACAAAAATACATATTAAAATATAGACCTAATGAAGAAGCTGCCACAAGCCTGTTCTGCAAACGTGCTTGAGTCCCAGGAATATTCAGTATGGAAGTGACGTTCATTTCATTGGCAAGCACTGGAGATTTTCTCAGAACACAGAAGAGTCGGGATTTTACAAAAAACAACTTGCAAAATCTGTATGTTACACAGAATGCTCTTATACCTTTTCCTAAATACAGGAACAACGAGGTTAAAAACTGATAAAACCAATACAGGAAGACAGTGCCCTTGCTCCCTGTTACAATTTTAGGTGATTACAGATTAACAAAGAAACAACAGAAGACAACTTCATTCTATTTATACAGTTAAATAACTACTGCAAAGAAAAGAAGAAGAAGAACCATTCCCTACCTTGATATCTTTTGACAAGTTAAATCTCTACTAAAAAGTGTCTTCCTCCATTCACTGAAAGTCCTGAAAGACAAAAAGAAAAAAACAAAACCAGGAGAATTTAGTAGCATCTTCTCACCACGCTGTGCCCCGTGCTGTCCAGCCACGTGCTCAGAACTGCAACAACTTCATCCCAGGAATAAAGTCACAACTTTTTCCAGAGTATTACTGGAGAAGCGATCAGACAGCCCCTACTATCACCACAATCAAAAAGTTAATGCTGATGCTTTTAAATCTGTTCATCAATACCCATTTTGATCACTTGACTCTTCCCTCTCATCATCTCTCAAATGGGAGAAGAGGAAAGGAAAAGCAGAGAGCACTTTCCTTTGGTACCCATCACACAGGACACTATTTAAAAGGCAACATCCTACTTCCAAATATTGCCCTCCAGCCCAGCAAGCTCTCCTGCTGAAATCCTGCAGCCTCCCCTCAGCGTTGTTTTTTTTAAACCCAGTCCTTATACAAACACAACTCCCCCAAAGGGATTCAGCACTAAATCAAGAGCTCGGTACATGGCCCTTTGCTCTGTCATCACGTACTTAGAACAAGTTCATCACAGAAAGCCACAAGAAATGTATCTTGCTGTTTATTGAGAAAGACCAGAGCACGTATTTTAGGCCCAGTGTGTGTTTATTTGTGCTGCCCATATTGCGTTACAGGCTTTTCCAATCTATTCAGCTAGAAATCTCGTTTGAGAAGCAGCAAGGAGAAGGAAATACAGACACATCTCATCTGTCATCACACAAACAAACAAAAAAAAGAGGTAAATTGAGACCACCTTAAATTTGCAAGTTTAAAGCAAAGCAGAATCATGTTCAACCACTTCAGAAGGGGTTTTTTTTTATTCTACTGCAAGAGGATACTGAATAGGAACTGACAGCTTAACTTGCTATTCACACTGCTCTCCAGAACCTCTACAGAAACTTCTCAGACTGTCTCATATGAATAATTTTGTATATAAAACTGTTAGACCTTCCATAAATTCATGAGGCGATCCTATCCTATTTTTTT
>WEIS01093753.1:0-16566 GCA_013389965.1 Todus mexicanus
TTGCTTTTTTTTTTTTCTCCCCTTGGCTGAGCTTGTTTTCATGGCTCCCCTGCTGCTCTCCTGCTGGGGGAGCTGGCTCTAAAGGCAGTCAGGAGTGTTGGGCTGGGAGTACCAGCATCACACTCCCCCCCACCTGCTGAATGTTGCTGTGTGGTTCCCAAATTAAAAATCAAAGCCCTTGCCTGCAGCAGGAGGTGAATCCATGGCAGGAGAGAGCACTAGTACTAGCACTGAGCAGCTCTCACATAGCTGGGTCTTTCCTAGGAGTCAGGGAAGTGAGAAAGCTTGGCACAGCTAGCTCATGTTGTTCTTTCCTCCCTGCCTGCTGCAAGAGTCTTTCTCACACTTGTTGGTTTGTTTTGGGTTTTTTTACTTCTTTTTCATTAAAAACCTCCTTCAAACTGTTGGGTGTTGGTAAAGGCTGTCTTTGTACCTCTAACTCCTGGGGATCCTTGCTGGGAGTGCAGATGGAGTTCTTTAACTGTGATGAGACAGTTTGTTCTCAGCCCTGATGTGAAAATGGAGTTATGTCAGTCATATCCTTCACCTTCCTGGACAAGACTCAGTGATGTGCCTTCCACAACTTTGGTATTTTGTGATGCGGTAGTCGAAGTACAAAAATATCATAGTAAGAATGAGACTTGTGCAATGTCCCAGACAGTATGTGCTACCAGCTCGTCTAACCCAGATGGACTGTGCCAGTCAGGAGCAGCCTGGTGTGGTAAGATGGACCTGGTGATGCAAGGAGTTTGGAACAGTCCTTTCCCAAGTAGGAGGACCTGGATAACTGTAGAGAAGAAGGGCAGGAAGGGAGCAGAGCTCAGTTTCAGTGCAAGGCAAAAACTAAAACCACAAACATCCCTAAATATGCGAAAACTAACATCAAAATACAGGTTCATGACAAGAAACCTGCTTTGTGGGCCTAGTTGATGAACTGGACAGAAGTGGAGGGCAGTTTATGTGCCTAGGAGGCAAAGCCAATGTATGGGTTGCATGGGTGGGTTGCCTAGTTCTTGGCCAGGCAGGACCCACCAGCTGGCTGCTTACAATTACTGTGGCAGCAAAGCAGAAGCGGCCACAGATTCCCATGGCCAGGGGCTCCTGATGTCTTCAGCAGGTGTCTGTAGAAAATGTAGACCCTAGGAACAACAAGTCCCTGACGCAGTGTGCTAGGAATCCAGGCAGGGCTTTTCTGGAAAAGCTGTAGGAGTTGGGATGTTTTCCAATCAAGCACATGAGGCTCAACAAAGGAGTGTTTTTCCCTTTCTGCTCAGTGATGCAGATGCCATAGCATGCAGGACTTCTGTGGGCACTGCAGACAGGGTCAAAAGCTATGTGCCATAGATGAGCAAGCTCCATGTCACAGGCTGGGCTTCTAGAAGGATGGAAATGGCACCCAGGCAAATTAAGGAGCCAATGGGATTGGAGGAATGAAGCCTAATAATTGGGGATAATGAGGGAATCCTTGCAACACTCTTTGTGTTGCAATCAAAGGGCTAATTTGGAAAGTCCAGGTCAGTTGCCCAGTTGGATGCAGAGCCTTGGCTGAAACACATGGTTGCTGTGAGTCAGTGGTTAGTGGGGTAAACTCCAGCACTCTCTGAAAAATCAGTGCACCTCGACCAAGTCTGTGATGAGTGGTCCTATGTGACAGCAACTGTCTCCTCTGCCAGTTGGTGGGTGCTAAGGTGGTGGGCAAACAATGTTTCAGGGGCATATGTCCTGACGGCATAGGCACACACATGGGTGCTACTTGCTGCAGAACTCTTTAGCCATGTGAAAGGTCTTGCATTGCAAGATTTGACCACAGCCCTGCCACTGTACAAAGAGCTGGCTGCAGAAGATCTCTTCAGCTAAACACAGGTGTAAGATCCTGGAAGAAGATGCTGCTACTGTTGGGATCTTTTAGATGTCTTCTGTGAAAGCGCGGAGACAATTTTACATCACTGTCAATTCACTGGCAGCCCTGGTGCTGTTCCATATGTCTCCATGCTCAGGACAAAAGCTTGAACTGGATTTGTAAAACCTGGATTTGTAAATCTGCTACATTTGAGCACCTTCAAGAAGCTACTGGTGTCTCTGGGGTTTCCTTTTAAGCAAAAGTGCTAGGTTAACTTTCACTCAGTAATGCCATTATTTCTGCTTCTGCCTTATATTAAAAAGCTACTGAGCTTGTATGAATATTTCACAAATATTTCTTATCACCAGCTGTCACCAGCTCTATTATTTCTGGGATCTCCATTGTCAGAGAGTTTTCAGTGTTTTAATACACTACATATGTGCAGTACAGAAAACAAAGGCAGATTTATTATAAGCAGCTCATGTGTAAATCAGAAGCTGAATCTGATAAAGGCTTTAGTATGGACGCGTTCTTAAAATGATCGAGTTGGAGAAGCCAAGAAATCCAACAGGCTGATACTATTCCAAAACCATCTTAAGCTCTCTCAGTGCTTTGAAATATTTAAGCATTATAAACGAGCATATAATTCCCACTGACAATGGAGTTCCCTGCATAGTATACACAGCTCTGGCACTATTTGAATAATAAATATGGTGTGGAAGAAAATGCCAAGAAGCAGTCAAAGTTCTCATTGTCTGTACAGACAAACACCATCATTTCATTGCAAGATGGCTTTAGCAGTAGGAATGTTAGTCATGTGCAAGGGCTGAAATCCAGTAGGAAACTCTCCCCCAACTTCGACCCATGTTACTCCTTTACTATCAAGCCTACAATAGAAATCGCAAAAGGAATGTAGAAAACATGGCCAAGAGGAATTACATGATTGTGCATGAAATACAGCAAAAAAGGGTTGGAGAACTCCTTCACAAGCAGGGTGACAGAAGAGACGTCCTACCTGAGCCAAGGTCATCTCTTCGGACATCAGCTCTCCCAAGTTGCTATCCCCATCCCTGGGTAGTAAGAGATGCTGCTGGCCCTTGTCACTGCTGGACTGAAATTAGGATCGTAAACCATATGAAATTATATTTACCCTCCAAACTTCACCCTTGGCTTTCCAGTCAGTCTGCTGGCAATCCACAAGCCCTATCCAAATGAAAGTTTGGTGGTGAATTTTATCAAATTAAAAGTATAGCAAACAAACAAGCTACCCTCTGCCTGTCTCCTCTGTGCTGGTCTCCCACACAGACGTCTCCCACAGTGGCCTATTTTTGCCAGCAGCTGATAAACCCAACTGACCATTTAATAGGTAGAATTACTTTCCTTCCCTTTTTTACTCAGAACCTTACTTCTACCCAGGAAAATTCAGAGTGGAATTTGAAAAAGTCTTTAGAGAGGGAATGAGCACAAAAACATGGGAAAAAAATAATCTCAATGGAAATCCTTGAATAATTGACAGGTTGGAATAAGAATAACCATAGACCCCAAACTATGCCAGGCAACCAGTCTGCTCCAGGCACTGCAAGCTCACTCAGCCAGCCACATGCCTGGCTGTTTTGCTCTGCCAGTTTTACAAGGCCTAATTAGTTCTATTCCTTTTGTTTGTAATTACAAAAGCAAACAGCCCACAGAGAGAGAGGGAATAGAGAAGGCAACTCTTTGACTGACCTTTATTTAAAGTATTTTCTTAAGTTTGCCTCTCATCAGATAGACTTGAAAATATGAAAGACATAAATACAAGAGCCACAGTGAATGGAAAAAAGATTTCCAGGCCAGGCAGAAGCAAGGGAGATAAAGCCTTGCTGCTCTGGGGAAGTATCTGTGCAGGTTAGAAGAGACCATCACCAGCTGGAACCATTCCCTACCTGGCCTGCAAAAATGTACTCCTTAGCTGTGCTCATTGTCACAGCTGGGAAAAGTACATACCCTTCCAAAGGGGCTTTAGAGTGAGATAGATCCTTCCAGGACACAGAATTGCCATAGAATTGCATGTAAGAGTGTTTAAAAGAAAGAAATCAGCTGGTCTTCTGCTTTGGAGGCAGAGCATCTCATGCAGATAGTCACAGCCTGCATATACCCTGCCCTGGATAAAGCTACAGAGAGCAAAGCACTGCTGAAACCAAGCATCTCTCCAGGGAGAGCCTTGGCTCCACACCCCATCCCTTCCCCATTCCTGCAGCTCCCACTCCCCTGCGAGGGAGCCATCTGCCTTCCCCCCCTGCCCCTTCCTGCTCCACCCAGGGTGCAGCTTGCCTTGCTAAGGAGCAGACCTTCTGGTTCTTGGGCTGCAATCACAGCAGATTACTGGGTGAGTTTCTGCCAGAGGCCACAACTGTCTGACTCACCACAGAAGATCTGTCCCCACCTATGTCTGCCATAGATACACACAGCTAAACAAGCTCCACAGTGGCAGGCAGGTTCTCAAATGCCCAAGCCCCAACCCCCTTCTCTTCCATGCACATTGTCCAAGTTCTGCTCAAAAACAAGAAATGAAGAAATGCAGTCTTTATTTTCCTTAAAAAAGTCCATTTATTGAAATTGTTTAAACACTTTATACAAGTTCCCAATACAAGCATCTGCTCCCTGGCTCAGGGTTAATGCAAATACAAAAGCACAGATTTCAGCAGCTCTTTAATGCGACCTGAGCTGCCACCTCCTAAGAGGTTTCATGAGGCAGCTGCTGTGCACAGGCAATTCCCCATGGAGAAGTGAAAGCCACATGACCCAGCTCCAAGTACAGGCTAACATCAATTCAAGCCTGAAGCAAATGCTCTGGTTGGTTTTTCAGTAACTTTGATTTATGTTGCAGAGTCAGGTCAAACAGAGGTACAAGGCTTATACAAACCACCAATGCCATGGTTGCACACAGCTCAGCCCCAGAGGCTCTCCCTGTCTACAGAAGGAAACCCCAAGAAATCTGATGCCTCTGAACACATACACAATTAAAAAGCCCAGTCAGAAGCAACCAGTTTCCTTTTGTAGAAAAAGCAAGGCTGAGCTTTGGAGAACTGGTACTATCCTTCTAGGAATTGAGACTTAACTCCCGCCAACTGCAGCCAGTGGTAGTCAAACACCAAGTGACTGACTGGGTGTTTCAGAGGAAGGGCAGGAACCTTTGATGAGCTGCAATTATTTTTAAAAAATATGACTTAATATTCAAGAATGGCTTTTATCTTTAAAATGCTAGTTTAAAAGGCTTTAAAAATTCTTCCTCTTTGGTGAGCTTGGGTTAAAAGAAAATGCCATAACCTTTGGGTCAGTTTCCTTGGAATTTGCCTTCATATCATCACTGAAAGTGTTTACAAGAAAAAAGACAAGAGGAAATGGCAGCGTGAGGTATCCTTGGGGAAACATCAGAGAGCAGCAGTGCATTCAGTCTAGTTTAACACACTTAGCTGCATACGGGAAAGTGAGATCAGTAACTAAGCTTTAACAAGAGACTCAAGGAGAGTGTTTATTAAACGGTGGCCTGAAACACACACAAAGAGATAAAGCTTCAAGCTTAGTTAGGTACTAGAGTGGCAACATGGCAAAACAACCACTGGCAGCATTTGGTGTCTAAGGAGAAACAGCAACAGCCCCACCAGAGACACCCAGTGAAAACAGAAGGCAATGTTTTTTCCCTGGCATCAGGGAAACCTGCAGCTGCTTTGGGAATCTGTTAACCTCTGCAGTCACAACTTTGCAGCCTTTAGTTCAAACACAATCAACTTACAAGATCTTGTCGTCACTCTTTTTGACATACAGTTAAGCCAAGCCACTTTACACAGCATCTTCTGTTGGCCAACAGCACATGCACGAACAGTTACAGGTTTCAATTTCTTAAGGCACAGCAATGTAATTGTCTGACCCTTTGTCATACCAATCTGCACAGAAAGGAGGATGTTGAAGATGACGCCAATAAAACAGTACAAGAGCATTTTCGATCTCTTCAAGCATTCCTACGGGTAAAGTCTTTCCCCTAAAATTATGTTTCCCCTTAAGCTATTGGTTTCATCACGTTGTATATAGTATATGTTACTGTAATTTCTACACACACCACACTGGGCTCTAACTTAATGGGATATGGGGCTGAATTTGTTACCATCTATTTTATTTTTTTTAAAAAACAACTAAAAAAGCACCAACATCCATCTAAAAAAAAACAGTATCATTTTTCCCTTTTACTCCCAAATACTAAACTTAACCCAAGCTTGGAGGTTTCATTTTTCCAGTGGCAATACCTACAAACTTAGGCTAGCCTTCCTCCATGGGCTGGGAGAGAAAGGAGTAGTTATGTCCAGTAGCAAAGAGGATTACAAAAATATACACATTTTTGGGAAGAAGAGGAAGGCAGAATCTAGAGTCTGAACTCTGTTCAGGACAGTGGCATTGTAGTGTCCTTTCCAAAATACTTTCACTACCAGTGCTGGTGGCTCCTCTTCTTTGTTTCATTATACGTAATCCTTCCCTGTGGAGGGGGCGCTTTTTGGATAGCCTCGGGTAGGTGGGTATGAAGTTTCTCTCCGTGGACAGGAGCAGCAGAGAAAGGCTCCCCCCAGCATAGCCAGAGAAGCAGCTGCCCAGCCGATGAAGAGAGCTGATCCAAACTCAAATCTGGGGGAAAAAAGAGGAAAGAAGGTGAATACTACAAGTAATGCCTCCCGATTGGTGCTAGCATGTTCACACAAAGCAGAAAGAAGCTGAAACTGGGATGGAAATGGCTTCCTGCAAGGCAGCAGTTTGGAACAGCTTGAGACTCAGCTGATGCTCAAAGCCCAGAGCTTTGGATCCTGGGTTAGTCCAGTCTGTCAGCTCACCCTGCACAGCTGCAGCAGGGCCAAGCTCTGCGCAAACCAGGCCTTAAGCATTTAGCTGAGGAAAAATGCAGAAGTAGTCACAGCACAGTTAGGTCTCTAGCAGTGACGCTGTCTCCAAACAAAGCCAAGACTTAGAAGCTACAAAGATGAGATCTGGTCTTAATGCTCTTTCTGCAGTTTGAAGCCAACCCAGCTAGCTCAGGAAATTCTTCTTTGTTTTGAGCCACTGCTACTCAAAACTAAGCCCTGCGAGCATTTGCCATGCTATACTGTAGCGTTACATCAAAAGGGTCAGTACCTGGTGTTGACAGGGGTGAAAGGGTCGTAAAAGGCTCGAGCCACTCTGTTGCCATACCATGATGTGGCCACCAACGCTGCCAAACCTGCACAAGAAGGGAACACAATGCCATGCATTACTAACAGAAAACAATCAACCGAATCACTGTGAAAATAAGCATGTAGCAAAATCAGCATCTAGAGTGATACTGAGCTGCTGCTACCCTGGGAAGTTCTGAGCAGTTACTTATTACTGGTTGGGAAAGAAATTAAAGGATTTCAGTTCACCCTCAAGTTACATTGCACCAAAAGCAGGACTGCTGACAGCCTTTCACTGAAGCAGGTTGTACAAAGCAAAGTCAGCTCTGCTAATAAGAGATGGAAGGCACACAGTCCATACAGAAAGCATAACGCTAGTGCCAAGAGACTCATCTGATGCCTCAGATAGCCAGCAGCTACTGTGCAAAAGTCTGCTAGTGAATTCCCAGTCCAAAATGCTCTTGGAGCAATGAGAGCAAGCCTTTCCCCATCCTTTCACATCCTATGCGGGATAAATGCTGTTCAAGAAATGGTTTATTTAAGACTAAACACATCTGTATGGTACCAACCTGAAATAATGAAGATGACACCTCCAAAGACAGCCATCCGCATCTTCTTCACCTGGTCATCCTCCATGCACTTCATGCATTTCATGCCAGTCACAGCAACAAACACAGCAACAAGGCCCAGGAGTATTGCAGCCACCATCAAAGCTCGAGTAGCCTGCAGACTGCCTAGAAGACATTAGGATTTGAGTTACCATAAAGAAAACTCAAGATACAAATAGAAATTCAAATCACTGGGCTCTTTAATCACGTGTCAAAACACTCTGCTCCCTGTTACATGGGATACAACCAAGCAAGATGTTTTTCTTTAGCTTTAAGCTCTGACTGTCATGCATCAGGATCAGAGACTCTCAGCAATCTTCTAAAATGCATGGCAAACAAGGGCATGCAGCTTTTGGCAGGAAATGACCTGGGAATTGCCCTCAGACATCTTTTGTTCCTTGATCATTTGAATCCCAATTGGAAGGACATATCTGTTTATCAAAAGAAGTATTCAGATTTAGGCTTTACCTTGACAAAGCATTTAGGCACAGGTTTTAATATGAATAGTGCCATACATATGAATAGTCCACAGCAGACAGTGAGGCCCCTGTATTGCTCAACATTTCAAAAAAACCTGCCTTTTGTACAAATACTTCAGATTTAGAATTTTTTTTTTGTGCTAAATCCTCAGTTTCAGTCCCAGAGGGTACAAAAATACAGTAGCAGCAGAAACAGGATTTTCCCAGCCAAGTGAAAAATAGAGTAGGGGGTTTTTTTCTACTTAAAATATTTAGCTTATTAGACTCAAAGATATTCAAATATTTTAAAAGCCTCTTGTGCTTTGGAAGGAAGAATTGGAGCATGAGGTGATGACTCCTATAGGAAAAGGTTATATTTGCCTGAGTTCAACAGACTCAGTGTACTTTATCCAATATTTGTTTTTTTCATATTGACTCATCTGAAGGTACAGATACACTGATTATCTGAGTTATTAAATTCAGATTTTCTTGCTACCAAAGGAGAAAGAAAATAATGATATAAATTAAGTCATTACTGAAAAAAGCTCAGGTGACAAAACACCTGAATAGCAGTGAAATAAGAGTCTGAGCTTTATTGCCTAGCAAACT
Source organism: Todus mexicanus (assembly GCA_013389965.1). NCBI lineage: Eukaryota > Metazoa > Chordata > Aves > Coraciiformes > Todidae > Todus > Todus mexicanus. The sequence continues at coordinate 8,687 of WEIS01093753.1, forward strand.
AGCTTTGTTTGAACAGCATGGATTTTAATACACAGCCCTGTTAAGACCTGGAAACAAACAGGACTTGTTAATCAAAGGAACAAGCTCCCAGGAGCACGCTGTAACCAAGGCAAGAGTGTCCCCTGACACAGAAGGTTATGTAGCAGTGATACATGTACAGTTTTAGCAAAGTATCACCAGAATTTGTTCCCAGATCTGGAGCTCACCGCTCAGAAAGCGCTGACTGCATTTTACTAGAGCTCTGCAAAGCACTTGAAGCCGCTTCAACAATTGCAGCTGCAAGATTTAAACCTACAAAAGAGCACCTGCAAACTCATCAGTCAGCACTCAGCACTGGGCTGGTGAGCCCCAGAGCTTGTGGTGCTATAACACCGGGCTCTTTGGCTCAGCCTGGGACACAGACAGGAGGTCAAATCAGATACTGGCCAGGAGGGTAGCACAGCTGCACACCTATCCTCTGCGAGCTTTATTACGCTTTGTGTCCTGTAGCACTGCTTGTGAAGGAAAATTCCTGTGGCCCAACAGTCTAGCAGGATCTAGTTCTGCTTTAAAACACATCTGCCTCTACACACCCAACCTTATTGTTCTGGAAATAACTACAAAACCGGTTAAATCCAATACAATGAAAAGGCAATATTCAGAACAATAGGAAGTGAAACTGCTAAAGAGTCTTGGCTTTCTTGGAAAAAATCCCACAATCAGCTCAGCTAAATGTCATCTCTCACTTCCTTCAAAGGGGAAGGTGACACAGCTCCACACCACCCAGGTGTTAATCAAACCCATCTGCCGTGTTCATCACAAACCCATTTACAAAGCCATTTATCACTTCAGCATAAATCACAACAGCACCATCCAAACGCATTTTAATAGATTTATCTCCAGTGTCTCAGAGACTCCACTCTAAAAATAATTTCTAGCTTACGGAAGGTATGTCAATATTGAGAAAGGTTTCAGCTGACAGGTTACCACCCAGGCAACCAATTCAGCTGTCATATGTTTAAAGCTAAAGCGTGCATTACTGCAGCAGCTCTGGAGAGGCCAAGGGCTGTACACTAGTTCCCACTTCTCATGGGAAAGGACATTTTCTGCAGAGGTACCAAACCTGTTTCATCAAGTCTACAGTAAGTTGGCCTTGCTGCAGAAGAGGTTACTTTGGAGGGGAGAGTTTTGAAAGAGTCCTTTCATGAAGCTGAAAACAAGAAATGTTATCGCAAGCAACTAGAAGACTAGTTGTAAGGGTGGGGAGAGACCTCTCACCTTCAAGCATAGTACTAAGCGACAAACACAGGTAGATACTTGAAAATGTTTCTATTGACCTCAAAAGACCCAGCTAAAATCTCAAGATGTAGAACTATTAACTGGATGCACGCCACAACGGCTTTGCAGAAGCAGCTGAACAAAAAGCAGCATTGTGAGCATTTCCCAGAGCTGCCTGCTTTTGGTGGTGGACCCTGAAGAGACATCTGGTGTCCTCAGCCTTCTCTTACACATGGCTCCATGGCATAAGACAACAGAAGCATGTAGGAAGCTTGCAGTAGGACAGAAAACAGGTTGCAGCATTTGCAGAACAGACTGTCCCTTTATCCCAATAAGTTTTAATGTGACATGACTATATTAGCCAGCCAATCCTCCCCTCCACTCATCCTGGCTGCTTGTGCCCATAGCTCACATTGCGAGACAGGGATTTTGTCTTGCTACCACTTTTGCAATGTGTGCAGTACATTGACTGCAGTTAATCATCATACAAGCTATTAGTTATTATGTACACATTAACAACCGCATTGCCAATGGCTGCTGTACATCCAGAGGCTGAGAAAGCTGGTTTAATAATAGTTCTGTTGTTCACAAGCGCTTTAAAAAAAATCCCAGATGATATAAGTAGAATATTGTCTTAACCTGCTAAACAGGACTGGCTACTGACAACAAGTAGAAGTACTCCACGGTAATTTAACTTTACAACTTCTATCGTATTAGAGAGAAACAGGCTTTCTCCCGCACTCCCTGCTGCTGCAACTGTCTCCCCAGTAGGTGCAGGTGGCGCAATGTTTGTAGTGTCCCGCACCATGGTGTCGGAAAGCCCAGCAGTCTCAGGAGCCCTTGAGGAAAAACCAGTCTTGTCCAAGGCGAGACAAACCCACCCTGCGCTCAACAGATGTCAGCTGGCAACAGTGTTTTGTCAATATAAACCACTATTGACAAACCTTTTTATTGCTGGTTACTAATGAGACCTGGTCTGAGGAGCAAGCAAGCAGCAAGAACTGAAGGGTAGAGGCTTAAAACTACTGAGGATGGTTAATAACAAGTGTGAATTCTGCAAGCTATGAAATACTGTGTAAGCCCACAAAAACTGCACAGCAGCTCACACCTGCTTCACATAATTATACCTACATTTTTTAAAGAAACATGCTACCAAACAGTTCTGACTTTGTTAGTGGCTTCAGACACAAATTACATAATGCCCTTTATCTGAAGCCTACACAGGGCTTTTTCATTCCCACAACTATCATTACCTGACACAGAAGTAATTGCTGGCAACTGCTTGGTTAAAAAAGGGGACTTAATCAGCATATGTTTGAGGTTATTCTTCTGTGATTGTATTTCTTTATTTATTCTGTTTATATCATCTGCATTATGTGAAAACTGTTGGGAAAGTGCCATAGGATTTTTGTAATGCCTGTTTGTAATGACACTGTGAGAAGATTGTTTCTGATAGGGATGCTCATTGACTGCCTTGTTTGTATTTAAACTGTGGACTTCTACTTCCCTTCCCATGGGCCTCCACACAGCCAAGTGATGACAGAATACATGCGAAACAGATACTGTGCAGCTCCCCCTAATCTCTGTAGGGGAAGTTCCACACAAGTTACAAGCATCCCTGTAGTGCAGCAAACTGTTACACCACCATCCACCTCAAGAGAAGGTAGCAGCCATCAAAGCCTTCCCACTGGGGTTTCATGAAAGCTGAACCTCCTGGAAGGAGTGGGATCGGAGATCCTGCTGTTCTGTCCTGCCAGCATGTGAGAGTTACTTTTGCGTAGCTTGCAAAGGAACAAAGATCTGAGCAAGCAGTAACTGCTTCAGAGGTAGCCAGCAAACATTTCTCACACTTTGCAGTCATTCTGACTGGATCCAAAAACCTCCTGATGGCTTGAAGGCTTTCAACTCCCTTACCAACCCCTGCAAAGACCCTGCATACCCATCACCATCAGATATTCCAATCTGGACTCCTTCAAGACCATACAGAGGAATCTGGTCAGAACACAGATTCAGACAGGGTGGTATCTCTTGCTAAAATGTGAAGGCTGGAAAGTCCTCATGGCATGTCCAGTACAAGAGGCAAGTTCAGTGGGTAACAGTGGCCTTGTACCCTGCCCACCTCAAAACAAGTAAGGTTCAATATCCTCCTGCAGTCACTCAAACAGCAGAGAGCTTGTTGGTATGACTGTCAACACACAGTACCACCATACCCAGATTCCTGGTCAGAGGAAACCTGGGTAGCCTGTTTTCCCACAAGTCCTGGAAATTCCCTTACCAAAAGGTTTAGTAACACATAGTAACAGTAGCTACTAAAGCTGCTTAGAAGCTGCTTGCAGAGCAATAAAGCCAGTGTGTTGCAACACACTCCCATCCCCTCTTGCAGACGCAACACAGCGCTGCACAGGAACAGCCTCGGTGGCATTCCAAGTAACCCTCTACCTTCTCAAAGCAAGGTACAAGTGAGCCGGTTTTATCACTTGATCATGATTTTTCAAGAGGAAGGAACAGGGATTGAGAAACACAGGAGGAAATTAACCCTTAGCCCACATGAAAGCACAGATACCAGCAGGTTCTACCTGCTTACTCCAGATCTAAAGATGGAGAAGTGACATGTTATTTGGACAGATTTGTCCCTCATGTTATGGTTTTGTCCCTCCCTGGGCCACCCTCCCAACTCCCCCACCATCACTCACAACAGAGCAGCAGTAACCTAAGCATGAACCCTTCCTTCCCCCCACCCATCCTCTTCCTCAGTTGCTGGAACAGGCTCAGCCAGGATGGTAAAGATGTAGGAGGGAGGATTTCACATTTCAGTGATGCTGTTTGACCCAGAGGGCATCCAAACCCTTGTTTATTTTCTGGGCTAGGGCACAAAGGCTCATTGTGGATGTACTAGGTTTGGTGATGAAGTAGTAGATGAGTCTCAGCTTGTCTCAAGCACAGAACCTCTCCCAGCAAAACCAAACAGGGCGATGAGTATCTTCAGCAAAAACAGCCTAGACAGGGCTCAGAACAACTTCTGCTCTGAACAGGAGAGCATGGCTAGGTGGGGTTGAAAACTACTAGTGACAGGTACCAGGAGCTCTTCTCCCTCTAGTCTGAGACCATCCCCGTGAGGAGCAGAAATCTCAGCTAAGCTCCATGGACGATGCTGGAGGGCTACAAGAACAATGCTGAGGCTGTGCAACAAAGCCTTGTTGCAAGGGTGGCTTTTATTGCCTCTATGTCTGCATGTGGCCACGTACTGCTTTTCACGTAAGCCAGCAAAACGCAGCCTTTCTGTTGCCTGAATAGGAGCACTGACATAAGCCCTCAGCTGAACGCAGCTGCGGGAGAAGTGCCAGCATGGGTGCACTCCAGCAGCGTGGCCAACGCGGGAAACTGGAGGCCCCTCAGTTGGCTAACAGCGCTCACCAGTTTGTGCCAACCCCATCTCCAACATGCAGCACCAGTCCAAGTGGCCCAACACTGACACATCTAGAGGAACAGCAATAGCTACCAGATATGCAAAAGCTTGCTGGCAGAGTTTTCCTGCATTGCCACAACCATGAATTACTGCAGGTGCGAGGAGGTTCAGTCCTTTCCATGGGGACAAAGTAATTACAGATCTGAGCCTCTCCCATCAATGCATGAGGCTCTGACATGTGGCTCAGAGCATTCAGAGCATGTGAATGCTCTGGCACAAAAGCATGGCCAGGAAGAAGTTTTTCTGCCCACATGGCCATACCACCTTCACCATGACACAAATGAAGGCAGGAAGGGAGCTCTTGCTGCACAGCTGCACCTGTCCAAGGGTGCGGCTGTTGACTAGGGTATAAATGGGCTTTTTTCACACCTCCACCCATAACAATTTGGCTGGTATCGGCCCAAGCCTATGGGGCTGTGAGACCTTGAAGGGAGATCAGGCAAAGAAAACAACAGACATGGTGTATGTCCCATGGGCTGATCTGCTTTCAAGCACAAATGGCACATCTTAAGCAATCCTGGGTACGAAAGAACAAGGAGTCCTTTAGCCAGCCCTCACTGGCTTTCCCAAGGAGGAAAACATCCCTTGTAGCTTCCATATTTCTTGGGAATTTTCAGGCCAGCGTATTCTGCAAGGCCAGCAGCTCTGAAAGGCCACTAATCGCTCAGTCTCCATCCCTGGCACCTCACACCTCCCTCATAGCCCAGGAAGAGCCCTTCATTGTTTGCAGGACAAAGGTGAGGGGAGCAGATGGTTTTCAGAGTTCAGCCATGAATGGACCACGTCTGGAGGTCCTGGGGCAGGTTTTTAGGAGCCTGTTCAAGCCAGGCTCCGCAGCTGATTCTGCAGGCAGCTCTCATTTACAGCACAATGGGCTGCAGCCACATAACCCTCGAGGCAAGTTTACCTTTCGCAACCCACCCAGGGGGTGGCTGGACATTCCTCAGCACTGCTGGCATCTTCACCCCCCCCCCCCCCGCCCCTCCACCCTTAGTATGAGATAAGAGGCTGAAGCTCAGTTTATACATAATTACTGTTCAAACCACCCTCACTAATCAGCCCAGCCCTGATTACCCACAGCCCTGCACCCTGGTAGTGCTGTGTGGGTGCTCCGCACTCTCACAGAGAGGGGCTTGTGCCTCTGCCTCCTCTAGAGCCCACGGGTGCTCAGGGCTGGGGAGCAGGAGCGGTTAGCGGGGACTGGCAGTGAAAGTGGGGACCGGGGTGTCCGGCTTCACTGCGCGACACAGAGGAAGGGTTGGTGGCAGCTGAAGTCGAGGATACTCCCAGTGGTCCCCAGTTTCTGTGAAACCACCTGCCTATTCCTTCGGGAGAGAGAAAGCGACCAAGGTGGCAACTATTATCTTACTAATTAGGGAGGGATGAAAGTGTTCCAGGACACTACTGCACTTGGGGTGAGGGGAGGGGTATCGAGAAAGAATGATTTTATTTATAACCCCTTTGTTAGGTGTCAGCATAAGTTCTATGTTCCAGCGCTTTAGAAAAAGCTCTCATTAGGATTCCAGCTCGGTGTGACCCCCCCGAGAGACACCCCAGCAAGCCAGGCTACAGCTCTTGCATGCATGAGGCGGCTTCGCCGTCCCAGGACAAGATAAGAGACCTGGAGGTTCCCCTTGCTGTACTGGCCCTGCCTGAGAACTCCAGGCAGCGCTACCTGGGCTAGAATCCAGCTCACCTGCCAGCCCTTTCTGCTTAAAGCCCCACGGGACTAACTGCGACTTTCCCAGAGAACAAAAGCCCGAAACCGGCAAAAGCAGAAAGAAAAGGAGCCGTGTTCGAAAAAGCCGCTCCCGCAGCGCTGAGCTCCGCTTCTCGCCGAGCCGTGCCCAGCGCAGGCAGCCCCTGCCTCAATCGCCCCCGCCAAAAGCTCCGATTCGGAGTCACGCCGCTTTACCGACCACACGTGGAGAAGAGAAGCTGCCCCCTTCTCCTCCCGGGGATTTTTGTGGGGAGGTGACGAGCAGTGGGGTGCGGGCAGGGGGCTGCGAGACAGCCCCGGCTCCGCTGAGCCCCCCTCGGGAGGCAGAACCGCCGCGGAACCCGGGAGAGTCCCCCTCAGCCCCGGGCAGGGGGGGAGGCAATGCCAGCGGGGAGCCCGAAGGAGACACGCATCGGAGCCCCGACAGGACAGTGGGTGACCTCGAAACCCGCACCTGCAACCCCGAAGGGACACGCAGCGAGTTGCCGGGACAGACACTGAGACCCGACGGCAGCGGCTGCCCAGCGGGACGGGCACTGGGCGAGGCGAGGGGCCCCAGGACCGGCACCGGCAGCCCCAGGACTTCAGCCCGAACCCCGACACGACCGACACCGGAGGGAGGCGACGGGACGGACCCTCTTCCCTCCTCCCAGCCAGCCCCAGTTCCCGCAGCCCCGACTTACTCTCCAGCTTGAGCAGCGAGTCGTACACCTTGCACTGGATCTGCCCCGTGCTCTGCATGGCGCACGACATCCACAGCCCCTCATAGAGCGCTTGGGCCGTCACGATGTTGTCCCCCGCGTACGATGCCATCTTCCACTGGGGCATGGCGGTGCTGATGATGATGCCGATCCAGCCCAGGAAGGCCAGCACGAAGCCCAAGAGCTGCAGTCCTCCGCTGGCCATGTCTGGGCGATGGGGGAAGATGCGCGGAGTCTGAGGGGGGTGGGGGGGATGGGGAGAAGCTGCTCCGCGCCCGCGGAGTGTCCGGTGTGAGGGGAACGAGGGAGCGCGAGCAGCCTCCGCGCGCCGCACTGCCGCCCGCGCGCCGCCCCGCGCGCCTCTTTAAAGGCCGCGCAAAATGGCGCCCCCTGGCGGCCCCGCCCNGCTGCTGCTGCTCCCTCCTCCCCCTCCTCAACCTAACCCCCGGGGCAACAAAGTGCCCCTACACGGGCTAGCGGAGGGAGTCTCTCCTTCAGGGTTTCGCCTTCCTGACCCTCAGCCCCCGCGCTCCAGCTCCCACTGGCTGCCTCTGGAGTCAGCTGTTGGTGGGACCGTCCTTTCTGTCGCCCACGGGATGTGCCAAGGGATGCTTGGGCACCCTCAGAGGTTTTGGCACCTCCCAAGGGTGCCCTGGTTTGTAGAATCATAGAATCAATCTTTGAGGTTGGAAAAGACCCTTGGGATCATCGAGTCCAACCATCAACCCGACTCTGC
>WEIS01093753.1:16695-73804 GCA_013389965.1 Todus mexicanus
TTCTCAGGTGTGTATTTGTCCAGTTACTGTATTTTCCCTTTCTCCTACGTGAATATTTGAATATTGACAGATCCTGACTCAGAACAGGCAGAGTGAGGAAACACTCCTTCAGAGGGCCCTGGGTCTGGGTGGTGCTGCCTGTCTTGAACTATGGGCTGCATGGAGGGGACGTTCAGCCTGGACTGGCTCTAATTCCAGGCTCTGAGATAAACAGGTGATAATTACTGATAAAGGTCCTGCTGGAGGTAGGGATGGGGTTATATTGTTTTGACACCGTGGTTTGCTGCATTCTGATGATTTAGGAGATTTTGCTGGAGCTGCTTCCTGAGATTTGCAAACAGACAAACAGACTCGTGATTACCTGGCCAGTCCTGCGCAATGCTGGGGGGGTCAAAGGGGAGAAAAGCAACTGCAATCTCACCACACCAGGCACAGACAAAGCCAGGCTGGTTTGCTCTGAAAACACTTGCGGCTGCCGGTCGCCGATGCCCAGGCAGCAGCGCTCGTGTGATGAAATCCATCCTAGTTACCTGGTAGCAAACTTTTCCAGTCATGTCCTTTTCCATTTTTGAGGGAATTAGGGAGCTGTGAATCTGCAGGTGAAGAAATGGTGTTCTCCTGGGTCTTTGTGGACACCAGTTTTAGAGCTTGGAGTGACGAAGAGGAAAGCAGCAAAGTTTTATTTGGCAAAGCAGAAGTAACAAAGTAAATGCATCTCTCTGTGTACTCATCAAGAACCCTGCTACAGGGAGTAGAGTTGGAGCTGCTCCCTGGGAGAAACAATTCCTTGCCCGATGAAGAGGCAAGGCAGAAACCCACATGAACCTGAGGAGAGCAGGGTTAGAAGTGTCTGGATTTGATCATTGATGTCTGCATAGTCATATCAGTCCCACAATGTCCATTTGCAAAGGAATGTGCAGTGTTCCTTGGTGCTTCAGAACAATGAACTGACTCACTCCTCTCCTGACCCTCCTACCACCCTACTCAGAGTCCTGCAGCGTGAGGTCAGCTCTGGACAGGGGTGCAAGTTCCAAAGACACTTTCAGCAGGTTTGGATCCTTGGGCTACAGGGTCAGAACAGCCAGGAGAGGAAACATCGTTGTTTTGTATGGGAAGGACTTGGGCTTTCTACTGAACCTTCTAGGAAAGTACAGGAAGGAGTCCTGAGTGGCAATGATTGCACTTGCACTGGGAGGGATATTAGCAGTGGCCTTGAGGAGAGGCATGTCCTGTAAGATGTAGCATTCTGACTGTGCTGCCGGTTCTTGGATTGGCTGCAATCTGTCTCCATCCTATACTTGGGAAAAGCTGGGCTTCGACTGTGTCCTGGTAGCACGTTTGGGCCAGATTGTGCCAAATCTGTTCATAGTGCAAATGTGACTGCTTGGACATACAGTAGGACACCATGTGTCCTCAGTTTCTTCCCCTTCCAGAAGGCCATGGAGTTTAGACTGAAGACAACCTTATTCTCTGAAGGGGACTGTGGGATTGCAGTCTACAGCTGCCTGGAAATGGGTGTTGTGTTCTTGAGGGGCTCTACAGCAGCCCCATTACTCCTCTGTTCCTGATGGGTGCTGCACTGGGCAGTGTTACTGGGTTACAGAGTGGCCTTGGGTCAAACAAAGCTGTTGAAAGGCAATACTGAGATACACCCAGGTTCTCTTGGACCTCCCACAGTCCACGTAGGCTGCAGCACAGGCTCTTCCTTCTACCTTTGTGTACACTTTCTAGGCATAAGTTCTGTGACTGCACCTCGCTTTGTGGGAGTGAGAGCTTGAAGACAAGCTGCTCGTGTCTCTTTGACCATTGAAGAACCCTGACAACCAATAGAAGCACCTTGTGCACAGAGTCCCCGCTTCATGAACACCCAGTTTATATTTTGCTTTCCAGGGATGATATGAAGTTGATACTTATTACTCATGTTTCATGAAAGATTACAAAACCCAGCAACTCTTTCTGTGGACATCACAAGGAATGTACAGAGCAAGATAAACACTGAAACTCTCCTTTTCCCCTTCATCACTCGTCAGTGTTCTCAGTGCTCTGGAATTTGCGTAGAATTTTACAGCATCTCTAAGATCATTGAGTCGCCTCTTTGGGACTTCCTTCCTTTCTTTGAGACATGAACTGTCTTATTTCTTTTCTTTAGATTATTTTCTGCTGCTTCAGTGGGCAAAATAAACCCTCTTTTTACTCAATAATCATTGCCTTTCCTCCTCTACCTAAGATTCTTTTTTCACCGGGAGTCCCAAAGAGTTTTCACTCTGCTTTCATCTATTTATTGTACCTTCCTTTTGGGGAAATACCATTCCTTCAGATCATTAATCTCAGCTGAAAGACCTGGGTTTATCCAAGATGTTGCAATCTCCTCTCTATTCTCTAGGCTAAAGGTGTTCCAGTACTGACAGTCCTTAGTGACTGGCATGTTCTGTAAACATGTGAGGCTTCATTTTTTGCCTTTTACAAAACCAGGATCAATGGAAAACAGACATGTATAGAGACAGCTGCTCAAACCAAACTGGAATGTTTTAGTCTGCAGGTAGACAGACTCCTCTAATTATTCATAGAGCTTGTCCTCATGTGCAACAGTCCTTGCTGCACTGAGCAAATGCTTAACACCTTGGTCATATCGCTCCTTTGGGTGTTGTTAGTCAGACGAGCAGCCTCACCTCCGTATTCAGCAGACGTTTGTGTTCTGTGGGTAGTAAATGATACCTGCTTCCTTTTCTGGCAAAAACAAGCTTTAACACTTGCCAGGACTTGCAGGTGAGCAGCGTGGTATCCTCTTCTCTCTGATGTTTCTCGGGGAAGGTCTCACTGTGCAATGCCTATGTTTGGAGAGCACGGGGTCGTGTGTGATCCTCTGTCCTGGTGTCCCCTAAAGCTGGTCCCCAGGCTGCCCTGAATTCATTCTTGAGCTAAAACTGATGTATGGATGTTTAGGGGGAGAAATCTCATTTTGATTTAAAAATATTATCAGTATGGGTGGGTATGCAGGGCAGGCACAGCTGCATGATCCTGGTTTCACAGTGAAGACACAAGTTCCACATCTGGATGAGAAATGGGAATGGTCAGACAATATCAACCCAGCCTGCTATTTTTGGTGCTGCAGGAATAACACAAACACATAGTGACACTACCTCAAAGTGTGATACAGCCCACCCTGATCCATGTCTGAATATACTTTGAGAATGTCAGAGTGATGGAACAGGCTGCCCAGAGAGGTCGTGGAGTCACCTTCTCTAGAGACTTTCAAAACCTGCCTGGGTGTGTTCCTGCGCAACCTGCTCTGGGTGAACCTGCTTTGTCAGGGGGGTTAGACTCGATGATCTCCAGAGGTCTCTTCCAACCCCTACCATTCTATGATTATGTGACTCCATGATTCTAAATCTTGAGTCAGTGCCAGTACTTTTAACTTTAATTTTTCTCACCTGATCTTTCCTCCATAAATTTAGCTGTTTGTTTTTTCAAACTTCTGGCACCTGCAGCATCCCGAGGAGTTTTGCAGGTTTATTCTGTCTTTCACAGGAAAGTATAATTTCTTGTTTCTTTTGAATCCTAGGATTTGCTGTTTCATTTGATGTCCTCATGGTTCTGGGGAAAACGGACAGACTGGTGGGACCACATTTATTTAGCTCTGGTTTACATTGTCTGGAAAAAACTTAAATTGACTTTGTGTTTATTTGCAGGCTGCTTTTTCTTCTCTCTCTCCCACTTACTCCTCCATCCATCCAGGAAAAACACCCCTGCTGAATCTTAGCTCCAAGCACTACTTTGCAGGCAGCACCCAGATGTCTTTGCCCAGATGTCAGGAGGATCTAAGACAGCTGCAAATCTTCCCTGGGATTAGTCAGGATTGAGTCCAACCCAGTCTGCAGTGAGGGGTAGACATGTTTGACCATGGTAGCAGTTGAAGCAGCCAAAGATCACAGCTTGCAGGGCTGCAGAGCACAGCAGCACAAAGAAACCTTAACCCTTCATTAGCTGTTCGCTACTGCAGGACTGCCATTCAGCCCAATGTTTTAGAAAAGGTTGTTGTTGAAGACAACCTCCAAATTACTCTTATTGCCTAAAAGGCAACAGGATAGTGGATAGCACCCGAGCTTTTCTCTGCATACCCAAACTGAAATCTCTATTCCCAGGAGGAAACCTCGGATTTCCTCTTTGGAATTGAAATTTGCGGTTGATGGAGGCAACGTCAGTTAGAGGGACTGACTTGACTTATTTGATACTGACTACACACAGGGAATATATTGTGAAAATCTGATTTAAAATGGGCTTTATGAATTATTCCTTCTCAAATGTTGGGTGTCAGAAACACCAAAAACCTCCCTATGTTTGGTCAGCAGACCTGACCTGAAATTCCTAATCTGCTGGAGATAAACCAAGCTAATAATCAACCCTCTTCTTGCAGTCATTCAAACATTCATGTTTCCTCACCAGCTGTAATAAAGCTACAGTTCTGGGAGTAGTTTCCCTCTACTCTTCACATGATGAATTTCATCTGGCTTTAGCTAGAATGTGCTTACATGTAACACGCTGAAGTTGCATGAGGCTGGCTGAATCCTTGGCTTCTCTTCCAAACCACCCTTTGCTGAGGGCTCTGGAAGGGATTGTGTCTCCTCCTCTTTCTTGGTTTTCACCTGTTGCCTTGGTTTTTTCTCCTCTCCTGAGTCAGCAACCCACAAATGACCAGAAGGCCTGAGACTGTCCCTCGGAATGCCCCAAAACACTGAAATAATTCCTGTCTATAAACAAGTGGTTTTGGCATATACAAAGCCACACCGTGTGTGTCATTACTCACAGCTCTCAGATCACTGGGCTTGTCTGTGCAAAGCAGCAAGCTACCGAGAAATAGAGGTCCTGCATTTGGCTGCTTACATGTTGTTTACCGAAGTAGTACTGCAAGCTCTCTTAGAGATTCCACGGCATGAAACCCATCCCATAAAGACCAAGATTTGACCCATATGGTAGGATTTATTTTTCTTTCTACTTTTCTATTTTAGGATTGTTCTTTCTCTGGACATTCTGTACCAGAGGCCAGAGAGAAAACGAAAGTCAGACATAATTAAATTAATGGAAACAATGTTTTGCATTGCTAGAGAGGTGATGGTGGGAAAAGCAAGGAGTTACTAAACTTGCTTCTTCAGGCTGCTGATAGAAGGTAGCTCTGTCGTATCATCAACAAATGTCTTTCTCAAAATGTATGAAACTAATCATGGTGTCAGATGATGGGACAGATGTGGTGGCACATCTAAGGAAGAGGCTCAACAGTGAAGTGGCAGCTGGAGAGTGTGCCTTGTTGGAAGGGTCAACCACAAAGTGTGGCCACTTTCCCCACCATGCGGGGGACATGTGGAGCACAGCAGCTTCTGCTGTTGGAGTCCCAGGGCAGGAGAGAGGGAGTAATGAAAATAAGTGATACCCAGGCCTGACTGAGAGGGAGAGGGAGGCAGATCTATGTGTGTGTGGCTGTCATACTCAGTGCATGAGCCATGAGAGATGCGCACCAATGTCTCAGCAAGGTAAAATTCATCCCTGATACCATCCGCAGAAGAGTTTGCTAAGTCCAATTAGGAAAACATCTTTCAGCTCCTCCAGGGAATGTGCTCCGAAGATCTAACCCTTGGCATTCAGCCATCCTGTTTGCTCTCACTGTGTTCCTGATGCCTGCAAGGTCTTGGTCCTGATCCTCCAGGGACCTGTTACAGCAGGAATCATATTCATTTTTATCCTTATATCACCATTTCCACCAGGGACTCAGTGTTGGGTGGTGTCTATGCTCATGTATGAGCTCGATGGCCTAGATATGGTATTAATTTCCTGTGATTGGCAAGTGAAGGATCTTATCAACTTCAAGATCACCACTGGATTATTTTTTTTATTTGGAAGAACCTTAGGTGGTTCTTCCTGAAATCAGATAAAGGAAGGAGGCAGCATTGGAATGATGTAAGAAGCAGATAGGAGGAGGAAGAAAAGAGGATGCTTGATGACTAGATGTGAAGTCCTCCACAGGAACTGCTGTTAAGCCAATATCAAAGCCAGAGTTACCACCATGAACCCAGAGTTATCGCCACTTACATTGCTCAACCAGTGAGCAACTAACCCACCAAGCTCAAGTACCTGTGAGTCTGGGTTTAGGGCAATCTTCATGTTACAGAAAAGCCGAAGCCAGAGTCAGCATTTTAGAGATTGCTCACAGATTCCCATCCCAGGATATGGCTACATCTCACATTTTTGTGCCTGGACCACAACCTCTAGCCATTTCCTCAGCCCTTATGAAGTGTCAGATAATTGGTGCTGGGAAGATAAAGTGATCCACAGCCCTTCCTAGAAAGGCTCGGCCATAATCTGCTGCAAGATTTGTAGATCAGATTGTTCAGGGGCCACATAAAGGCTGAGAGATGAGGTTTCAGGTCTCTTTTGGGATTGCCGAACTCAATTCCTTGCATATATTGCTAGGAAATCTTCTGGGGATCTATTTGACTTAACCTTTTTGGGATGCACTTGAATATTGGAAAAATTCAAGATACAAGTGCTGCAGAAAATCTTATGGCAGGCCAGAACCAGTGAACAACTGTTCAGCATCTTTAAGGCACTAAAATCAGAGCACTCAGGAGCTGCTGCTGTGACACACATGGCTGGATTTTCCAGTGTAGAGTAGGGTCAAACACTTAAAGAAGTCTTTAAATGTGGCCAGTTATTCTAGTGCTTATGTGGGAACTCTTGAAAATCCTTTCCTAAGTGCAAGATCCATCTTCACTGTAAGCAAAGCTTGTGCACGCACATGTATGCAAGGCAGAGGAAAAGGGAAGGAGCTTCTACTCTGAACTTTCTAAGACAATCTTTATCGTTAGGACTGGGAGAGCACAATAGCAACCCAAGGTCATTATTCTGATGCCTAGAGGGACTTTAAAACGCCAGTTATCTGGCTGGAGGCCAGAGGCTGGAGGTGTTTCTCTCACAGCTGTGTCTCTTTTCTCTGCTCATGAAAACTCTTCCTTAAGCCTGATGTATACAGGGGCTTGGCTGATGAGTGGTTTGGGAGCACTCGGGTGAGCCCACACCCTGTGCTGTTGACAAAGGCGGCGCAAATGAAGTTTAAGCCAGAAGCAGGCGGTGGAATGATCTCCTTTGGGAGAGCTCGGATGAGGAACAGCACATCTCCATAAAAAAACAGAAAGAGAAACTGAGCTCTGTGTGAACCGCGACCACCAGAGCAGAAGAGGAGGAAAAGGGAAAGGACATGCCGTGCTCGCCTCTGCTAGTGCACAGAGAGACTCCAGTGTGGGGGAGAAGACAGGGCAGGAGAGAAGAGGCCTCTGAAGACACTCCCTATGCTTCAGGCGAGGTGAGCACCAGAAGCTGGAGTCACCCGCTGTAGTCTCCTGTCCCGGGGCCGGGACTGCAGCCCTGCCCGTGTCTCTCCACTCCTCAGGGAGTTGCCATCAAGGCTGTTCTTCCCCTTCCTCCCTCTTCTTCCTCCACATTTTTTTTTCCTCCAGCCTACAGCACAGCTTGGCTGCAGGGCGAAGGCAGAGGGTGTTGGGGTGTAAGCTATGAGAAGCTCTGCTCACACTGGTTTGCTCAGCAGCTGGGGCAGAGGCATCACTGCCCAGTCTCCTTCACTGTGCACAGAGAGGGTTGGAGCAAAGGGATGGCCTCACGGGAGTCTTCAAGGTGTTTGCAGATAGCTTCTTCCCCATGCTGGAGCCCAGTTGTGCACAGTCACCTGCCTGTGGGTACAGCCTCTCGTGGTGGGGCAGGTCTGGGAATCACTCTGCATCAACTCCATGCAGCTTTCAATGTGCAGCTTGGATGCTGGATATTAAACAAAAGGGGACTAAATAGAAGGGAACAGCGAGTGTATGGTGAGGGACTGGTGATGGGCAGGTGGACAGACACTGATTTTAAAAGAGTTGCAGCCCCAGAGCTCTACAGGGAAAGTCCTCACTAATCCCATGCCCAAACCTCGCCCACACTCACCTAACCAGGTCCCAAAACTGTCCCACGCTCATGGGCTGTGAATCACAGCAACTGTTTTCTCTGAGCTTCAGCTCTTGCCCTTGTCTTTTTATAGCAGATCAAACATCCTGTTACCAACCCATGCATTTCTAACCCAATAGTTACTTTTATCCCCTCTAAATGAGTCTCCTAGAGGGTCTTTCATCACTCTCCGATAAGAAGGCTGGTTAATAGGAGTGAGGGGCACAGAGGTCTGAAGCGGATGTTTCTTGTGAAGTGAGTCACAAGAGGGCTGGATTTCAGCCAGGAGAGCCTTGCAGGGTGAAGCGCACGTACGATGACCCCTCTTGCTTAGGCGAAAGTGAGCTGAGTTTCTGAGAAGCAGCTGCCAGAGCACAGACACAATGCAAATCCTTTCCACCATGGGACCTTTCTTCCTTTGCTCTTCTCTGGTGCTATGGAAAGAGCTAAATATTCACCCTGCTTTCCCTTCCCTTCCTGAACACTAGCTAATAGCTGTGCAGACCTTGTGCTCCACTCGCATCTTATCACCTTTGCATCAGGGCACAGGAAAGTTCAGGCTTACGCTGGGAAACACACGCTTGGATGAGGATGACGCCACTGGGATGGGGCAGGGCATCAACAGCCCCTGGGTGCTTGGGGACGAGGACTGCTCATTGGAGCTGCTGACATGTCGAGAAAAGGTGTGTCTAATCCACTGCCCAGCTCCTGTGCCTACACACGCCTGCGTGAAGCTGGTATGCGGCCACGGCACTGGGTGTTCTCGGTGACTGCTTTCAGGAAACCCGAGTGGTCACGCATGTTTTCACCGATACGGATCTTACCACACCCAAGCAGAGAGTGCTGCCCTGGTGTTAAAGAGGAGCGGGGCTGTGACTCCTCGCTCCCCATCTAAGGCACTTAGTCAATGCCTCAGTTTCCCCAGCTCTAAAATGGGGTTACTAATACATGGCTGAGATCGTGTGTTTCTCAGATGTGGGATTTCATAGGCAACTATAAACCAGAGCTTATTGTACTAAAGAAAAGTTGCACAGTACTTTGAAAGACTAAAAAGACAGTATTGAAATGCTTATTATGTTGTTTATTGCATTCAAGTGATTGTAAAAAAATGTTTTAAAGGAATGTGTGCAAGCATCATACCTGTGTGTTTAGTATCCATACACAGTTTTTACTTACTAATCCTTTAAGCTCATATCTACTAGAAAATGCCTTTGCTTTCCTGTTTTCTTTTAATCCTATCATTTTTATCTGCTTGAAATGTCAGAGGTTACTCAGAAA
Organism: Todus mexicanus; assembly: GCA_013389965.1. Classification (NCBI taxonomy): domain Eukaryota; kingdom Metazoa; phylum Chordata; class Aves; order Coraciiformes; family Todidae; genus Todus; species Todus mexicanus. The sequence goes on from WEIS01093753.1 coordinate 25,960, forward strand.
TCTTACTATTTTCCTTGGGGTTTCCAAGCTAACTCCAAGCTAACTCCTGGGGTTGTGTGACCCTATGAGCATGGCTGGAGTGATACCTTACAGCTGACACACACCGCTCTCTAAGTCATGTGTGTATGTGTCTCATGTCCAAGGAACACTGCTCTGGAGATGAAGACATTTAGAGGACATGGATGGTGGTGTATGAAGAGGGAGAATGAAGGGTGTACAACCAGGAGGAAGGAGTGGGAAGGGCTGGGTAGACACACTGTGGAGTCTTCCACAGCAGGAGATGAGCTCTTAGGGAAACCTGTCCCAAAGCTCTCCATCACCTCTGAGTACTGAGCCGTGCCCATTGGACAAGCCCTTGCCCCTGAACACGGTAATCACCTCCCTGCTTGCTTGCTTGCAGTTAGGTTCATATGTCATGCATTAATGCACAGTGTGATCTCTTCCCTCTTGCTCAAGGACCTCTGCTACACTATACATTAGACACCGAGGAAATAAAGGGAGGACACAACCCTTCCCTGCTCACGAGACTGTGACCTCCTTGGGGCATTGCTGCAAGAATGCAGGCTTTGTGGGTAGACAGATGAAAGCCAGCTATGATCCTTCCAAGACTGGCAGTAGTTTCTCTCACTCTCTGGAACACAATGGCTTGGTTTTAACGGAGAGCACAGACCACCTTGTCTTAATGAGTAATAAAAGCAATCGATCTGTAGCTCTCTCATCTCTTAGCTGAGAGTGTGTGTAGTGCAGGTGATAAGGCTGTAACATTAACAAAGTCATGTTGCATTGATACCGCACAGTTTAAGAGCCCCACAAGGCCAAGCTCTGATAATTATGTATTAGGATCCTTTAATGCTTTTACTAGTGTCAAAGTACTGTAAATATTAAGGTAGCCAAGAGAATAAGATCCAGTTAGCATACATAGTACAGCCTACAAATCTGTGCGAAAGCTACGCTGAGCCAGGTCAGCCAGGTTTTAAGCTATAGAAAGACATCCTGGGAGGTTATTTTGGGAGAGCTGTTTTCCAAAGCTGAGGGGACATCTGCCATGCTAAGCTAGGAAAGCAGAGTATGATGAGAAACTGCTACAGAATTAGCTTCATGAAGATGCTGACTGGTTTTAAACAGAGTAATAAATAAGTACCTTGCCAGTTTCTACTGAATAAGGGTATTGTCTTCTTTCTAGTGACTCCAGCAGTTTCCATGGGACTGCTGGGACACATGGACCTAAAGAAGAATGATGTATTGGATTGGCTTTTCTGTCAGGTGAAAACCACAAACCATCTTCATCGTGTTGCATGCTCTGGAGAAGTCTTATACCAAGGAAAACTGGAGGATCCTGACCTGCTCTGCTGCCGAGGCCAGGATGCTCTGAGCCCTGAGCTAGATGCAAATGGCTGGTTTGAAGCCACTTCCCGTCCCCTGGTGACTCAGGGCCAGGGAAGCACTGGCATCCTGCTCCAGGAAGGGTCACTCACCTGCCCTGCCCTGCCCTGCAGGGAGGGTGAACACAGAGAGGTGGATGGAGCTGGGACGGCAACAGGAATTGCTGGGCACACGGAAAATAAACAAGACTTTGTCAGGACTGCCACAACAGCTATGGAGAGATAGAGTGAAGCACACGCAGCACTGGCATCTGGACACGTTACCTTCATCCCTTAGCGGAGTTTGCTCCTTGGGCTGACATGTGTGGACATCTGAGGTGCTAAGCTGGGAGAACAGAGTAGAAAGCGCTCATTACAAAAGCTTAGAAGCACCTCTGTATCTATTATTGTAGGCCTGCTATTATCCTGAGAGCTCTTTGCTTTCCACCTCGGTCACCCTAGTATTGGGCACGCTTTCACCATGCACTAAATGAGGAAAAAATGGCCCCATTCTCTTCAGCTGGACTTAAGCTTTCTGAAAGAGGCTTGTATTCAAGTTCAGGGCAGAATGGGAAGACAGGGACATCCATATGGCTATAATACATTTCATGGCTAATCCTCTGCTACTACAAACTTCTGCTCTTGCCACCTTTAACAACTTAATTATGTTTGTGGAAGACGCTCTTAGATTTTTCCAGCCTTTTCTGAGCTCACCAGACCACTTTTTTTCTGAGGTACTACTAATAACAGCTGGGTAGGATACCTTGTTTTGAAAGCTGGTGCAGCCACAGGTTAATTAACACAGTGCAAAACACGCATGTGAAGATGATGGATATTATCAGTACCTGTCTCATATCACTGCAATCTATATCTATGTGGCTAATGAAAGTCATTACGCACTATTGGACCTCAATGGCCAATGCCCTATCCCTGTGGGTCAGAACAGTTGGAAACACAACTCTACCCTTGTCCCAGAAAGCCACAAAATGAAGATCACCGGTGGTATTGCCTTCTATAGACACTTGGATGCCAGAAAACTCAGCAGAAAGCATCATACCTGCATAACGATATCCAGCCATGGATCTGACAGAAGGAGAAGAAGAAAAGTTCCTAATTTGTCAGCTTGTAAGAATGGAATTAGAAAAGAGAACAGAAAAGCTTAAGCAGCAGAGAGTCCTGCAGATCCTGGCCTTTTGACTTGGGACTTTTGTTCTATACCTAGTATCTCCTGAAGCGTGTCCTGAGGGCTTCTTCTGTGGCGTGACCTCTGAGGAACGGGGTGATCCCAGAATGGAGGCTGACAGTAAAGCTGCCTCATGAGGTTATGATAGGAATTATATGGGTTATATAATGTCAGAATAATAGACTTCCTATTGCTATTATATTTGGAAGGAAATCTCGGAGAAGACAGAGCAAGCTTTGAGTAGTTTGTAACAGTACCAATTGGCTCCATCTGGAGGTGGCAGCTGAGATGACAGACACCATCAGTTCGGACAAGCGATTCGCAAGCAGAGCTGAAAGCAGAGCAAGAATCTGTTCCTCAGTCCTGCGTTGAAGACTTGGCCACTAAAGGCAAGCATCCTGTATTTTATGGCTTCTCTTCTCAAAAATAAAGATCACTGAGAATGTGACGGGGTTTGTGCATTTGTACCTTTGATGTAGGGGGGTAATTTCTAGTCTGGCTTCCTCCTGGTCTTCCTAGAAGGTGCGCTGGAGGTCTGTTAGATTTTCCAGCACTGTTTGAGATGTGAGAGGAGGTGCTGAGTAAGAAATCTCCTTATAGAGGCCCTGTCTGTCTGTCCTCAGCAGCCTTCATGACCCCTCCTCACCCGGGGAGTACTGCAGGAAAACAGGAAGGTTGCAATGACAGTAAGAGAGCAGACAAAATCCAACCAAACAAAATCCCCCAGACTGGTACTGGCTTGAAAAGTTCAAGATTCTTACATGAGTCCGAGGCATGAGAAGTATCTAGATTTAATCTAAATGCAGAATAAAATCATAGAATCATAGAATGGTTTGGGTTAGAAGGGATCTTTAAAGGTCACCTAATTCAAACCCGCTACAATGACCAGGGGCATCTTCCACTAGATCAGATTGCTCAGAGCCCCATTCAACCTGCCCTTAAATATTTTCAGAGATGAGGCATCTACAACCCCTCTGGGTAACCTGTTCACTGTTACAGAACTCCATATCTGAGCTTGGATGGGTGTTGGTGCTGGCCCTGAAGGTCTACGGCTGCTACCTTTTTCCCTTTCCAGTGACATTCCTGCATTGAACTAGGTCACCAGTGCATCAGAGACCGACAAAACAACCACAGGGGCTGGGGTCTACACCAGTACATTTTACAGATGTTTAATGCTAAGGCATGAACCAATGTGCTTGAATAAACTTGTATGTGCACAAGAGCTCTCCTGTGTCCCTTAGCAGTGCTAAAAACTTCTACCCTGAAGAACAACTTTTGATTCAAGCTTTGATTCCTGTTTAAATCCTTATTTTGCCAGAATTTATGATGATACCTGTTTTCCTTGCAAGTCCAGGACTTCAGTTTTGTGCATACCACTTCCTCACAACCCCGTTTGTCTTCAGCCAGGCATGACAAGAGCTTTAACTGTGCAAGGCGGATTGGCTGAAGCAGCTCTCGTGGGCACCCTCACCCTCCTCCCATCCCCATTGACGGTGAGTGGTGTTCCTCTGGCCATCACTAACGGATGGCATCTGCATAAGTGAGAAGTTTCAGCTGTTCATGGCAACTGGAAAAGAGTAGCAGTGGCCTGGGACACTGACACTCTGCCTCTACCCTAGCCTTAAGAACGAGAGCTGGGCACTGTTTTTCTCCCTTCCCTGGATGTGCTGATCACCTGCTGGCATGAAGTTTTTCCTCCAGTATGTGGGCTGTTTTTTTGCTTTTTTCTCTACTGGGTTTTTGATAGTATCTACCTGGACAGACTGTTGGATGGTGAATGCTGATGATTCCCTAGAGGTAAGACCGGGGTAAGGAAAGCCTGATCTCCAAAGCAAATGTGTCCTAGAGAGAGTTTGGTCCCCAATATCATTGCTCTGCTTTCATGTACTTTTTCCCTGTTGTGCTGGATGAGAGTGGATGAAAATGAAATCAATTACTCTGGCAAGAGCAGGAGAAAAGTGAGGGATTTTTTCTGTGTGTAATTCTCTCCGCTGGACTTTATTATCCACACTCTGCTCTCGCTTAGTAAGTTCAGGAAAGGTCTACAGCTTCCAGTTTTAAATGTGCATGAATTCAAATAACGTTATCCTGCACCTCCAGCCTGCATGGATATGTTGGAGAGGTTTCTAATTCTGAAGGTTAAATTTTGTTGTGAAAAAATCCAGCATATACATTTGTCTTTTTCTTAACTGCAATTAAGCTGTAGGGCTAGCAGAAATTCATGGGGAGGATGCGGACTAGCATCAGATCCAGCACTCAAAAATATCTTCTTGAACTTGCGCAGACATTAGCACTCTCCTCTTAGAGAGAGGTATTGGCAAAAATAAATTGCAAACAACAAGGTGGCAGAATGCTGTACACATTCAAGCTGTGCTCCAGGGATTCCAGATCCCAAACTATCGTCGTTTTTCCAGCACTCAGTACTGCACGTTTGTATTCTTCTTCCCAGAGCTGCCAATACTTTCTGCATATCTAAGGACTGTGGGAATCTGCTCTCTGGTAAACTGGATACTTTATACAGTGAAGGTGAAACACCTTCCAAGACAGAGTTTGGCTGAATATATCAGGAGGAAACTTTCTGTCTGCTATCCAACATGGGAAATCAGAAGGGCTCCTCTGCACTCACTGATTGCAATGCAACATTTAGCCACATTGCATCAAGTGATGAGTTATCTGAGACAAGAAGGCCAAAAGTGATATAGAACATAGATATATACAATAGAGATACCTTTTTTTTCCCATACCACAAGGAATTCCATCAATATTACTGCCAGTTTCACCCTGGAAGGTGGTTGTAGGTGTTGAGATAGTCATAGATCCAATGAAGTGAGGTTATTGATGGGCAGTGTGTCTGCTTAGTGAGCCACTTTTCAGGGAAAACAGTGTACATCCTCTGCTGCTTGCTGGGATATCACTCTTCATTTATCATCTTAATTTAGGAGATAATTCAGATTTGTTTCAGGAAGCTGTGAATTACCTGGAATCAACTGCAGATACCAGCACATTCAGAAAAGCCAAATGGGTCCCAGATTGTGCCATCATTTCCAAGAAAAACAGCAGAGGGAAACCCAACTCCTGAGCAAAATGAATCCAGGAAAGATCAAGTCTGTTACCCCGAGGCTGTATAACCTTCTCTTCCTAGCGCAAAGGCACCTGCACTGGGCTGTCACGAAGCGCTCCATTAACATCCAGTTTGGTCATTAGCAGCCACTACTCTCACATTCCTACTCTGAGTGTGAATACTAAATACTGGAGCACAATGCCCCCAGCCTTAATACCTGACCGACAGATCTCCTTAATGGCCCTAATGACTCACTGCCTCCCTAAACAGGGGAATGCAGGTAAACTGTCCATGGCCAGAAAGGAGCAGAGTCCACAGTGACTCCTGTTTTCAGCTGGAAAAGGGGTAATTCAGGTGATTTTGGCTTCAGGAGAAAGGAATTCCATCCTCCAGCACAGAAAATGTTCTGGTTTTGCCCCTGGCCTGCAGCAGCTTGGGAGGATGGAGCCCTTGCTGTGGTCCCCCTGAAGAGGAGCACCCCAGGAGAAAGAGGCCAGGGAGTGCTCAGAGCAGCCAACTCTGGAGAGGCTGCAGGGCCCTGGCCAGTGCTCAGCTCTCCCAGCCCCTCCCGGCCCCTCCAGAAACAACCAGGTTACAGCAACACAAAAGGTGGTTTAAGCTGGTGCATTCCGTGTGAGCATCAAGACAAGGGTGGCTCAATTTTTGCAGTGGTTTGTGCTGGAAAAAGCCCATAATCTGCTTCCCAGCAAGCATTGTATTGTGTACACAGTCCCTCCCTGTTGCGGGTGGATTAAAAATATTACCACTAGTGTTAAATGCTGCCTGGTTTACTCTCATGCTGGGCTTGTAATCATTGTATGTTGGCATCATTTTACAGTGTGGTAAAAGTGACTAAAATCACTGACATGTTTCTCCTCTGTGCTTTCCCCAGAAGGGGAAGTCTGTGCTTGTTCTGTCATTTTTTTGTCGTTCTGTTTTAGAATTATTTTAATATTAATTATACATTATGCATAGAATATAATTATATATATTTTACAGTCATTATGCCGTTTATGTTTTACATGCATACTTGGGTTAGGGAAAGCAGGTCGTGGCGATGTGTTTCATAACCAGTGTGGGAGATGAGGAGTTTGGCCGTGATCCTTCTTGGGGAGTCCTTGTCTGGGCCCAGGGGAGCTAGAACAGATTTGCTATGGAGAAAAGAGGTGGTGAGGAATTAGTGCTACCAACATCGTGCGTGAGTCTAGCCGTGGGATGGACAAATCCACACCTCTACATGATGCCACCCACATGACACCCCAGCCACCCCTGGCCCCTTTCCCATTTACAGCAATGAGTCCCCATGTGCAAGGGTAGATACCCAAGAGTGGTTTCACAATCAGAAGGACAAACAGTGCACAAAGCAGAGGGGAGCAAGAGGTGGTCAAAGAGGTTAGAGGTAGATAACTGAAACCAAAACAGCTCAGCAGTGACTCAGGCCAGCCACAGGTCTCTGCACCAGCCAGCGAGACATTTATCCCTGGCAGCGCACAGGATATGCAGAGATGGGCTGATCCCTGCTCCTGCCTTTGCTCAGCACTAGCAGGAGTAGGTGACAAATGAAACATCTCAAGAAACTCAAAATATTTATCAAGTTCTTTCTAGCCGAAGAAGGGGGTTGTTTCACAAGCTAGGCCATGATTACAACTCTTGCACCTTAACTCTCTGTTTTGCTTGGAGGCTGACAAAGCCTGGAATCGTGGTAGTCTCTGTATAAATAATTTAGATGAAGATGCTGCTTGTAAGATTTAAAAAACAATACTAATGCAAGCAAGTGAGGAAATAACTGAGTGTATTAGCTGAATACAGAACAGAATAAATAAGCCTAAGGTAGTTTGGGAGGAACACAAGATGATATAAATACAAGTGGAACAAAATGTAATTTAATAAAAATATGTTAATTTCAAGCACAGTCTGAATGGTGATTAAGTTAAGACAGAAGAGGAGCTGTAGCCGGATTAAGGTCGCGATGAAAACTTACATCCAATATAAACATGACAAATTGTTTTACATTACACTGCTCGCTTGAAAAACGCAGAATCAATGAAACCAATTTTTTACAGCATTACTTCTCTTTCTTTTTCTTTTTTGTTTGTTTTGGGGCTTTTTGTTGCTGTTGTTTGTTTCGGTTTGTTTTGTTTTGGTTTGGTTTGGTTTGGTTTGGTTTGGTTGTGTGTGATATCTGGCATTAAACCTGCCCTGAAATTCTCAGGAATTGTAAGTAGTTTTCATTTTCATGAAACAAAACATTTAAATTGCTCTCATTCACCAGCCTTCTTCACCAGTCCAAAGTTGCGAGTCATTTTTTACTCTCCTTGTATCTACAGTGCAGTACCAGAGAGAGGGTGCACAGTCTGGCTCTGGCATTGTATTGTGGAGGAAATATTACGGTTGGCTACAGACTTTGTATATCCTGAATGAGACTTTATTAAGTGGTTGAGATATGTTATTATCTGCTTTGTGATTTACACAGTGCAAGAAAAATGAATTTATTGCATCATCTGAGCAAGCCCAGTCCCCTTCCCTGGCTTGAAACTCATTCCATTCACTGCAGCAGGTATCACTGGCAGCAGCAGGGCAGGCTGGAGTCCAAAGCTGCACCGACATTAACTCTGCTCCTCGTATGAGCAATTCCAGGAATGCTTTAGAGGTGCTTGTTGCCATATTTGCATTGGTAATGAAAATACTTCCCATATTACAGTGATTTATGGAAAGCTGGGCTGGAAGAGTATCTACAGCTTCAGGACAGCGGAGACGATTAGCCATGATGCTACGGCCCGTGTCTGGATGTCTCAGTGATGAGTGTGGCTCAGGCACGCGTGGTCTCATAGCCAGCAGCACACCGGGAGCCCCAGGGCCAGAATCAGCTCTGGCTTCCTCTCATTTTCCAGTCAGTGTTTATGGCTGAGTCATTTGGGGGCAGCCCTCCACACGCGTCTGGAGCGGGGCTCACGTCCACACCTCTGCTCTACAGCAAAGCTCTGCTTTAGCATGTTGCGGACACCTCCCATTGCAGGACCCAGCTCCTGGTGCAATGGCTGCCCTGCCAGTCACATTCCCCTCTGAGCTGCTCCTTCTTGGCAGGATGATGGTGTAAGAGGAGCATGGACAGAAATGTCTCAGGTCTTCTGTTTCATAGCCCTGCCAAGCTCAGCCTAGACAAGCATTTGTCAAAGGAGTGATCAAACCTGCTCTTAGATCTCTCCCATCAACCACCCCCCATTTCCTCACAGAAATTTCCTTCAGAATTTTTAACTTTACCAATAGGAAGGTTTTTTTCCTAATGTCCGGTCTGAATTTATTTTGCTTTAATTTATAAACAATTAGTAGGTTCACAGAAAACATTGTCCTTTTTCTTCATCCTGTTGCTTTTTTGTCTTCTTCAAGATAAACATCTCCAGTTTGCCATAAAGGCAACTTGACCAGTACCTCTGTTGAAGGGCTTAGCTGACCATCTGCTGTGTTGGTGGATATAATAAGTTATGGTCTTCTTTCTCTTCTGAAATCACAGGTGAGTACAAAATGCCGTGGCCTGTGGTGGGAGTGTGTCACAAACGTTTTTGATGGGATCCAAACTTGCGATGAGTATGACTCCATCTACGCCGAGCACCCTGGTATGTAACAGTCAAAGATATTTCTGTAAGATGTGGGGACACCTGAGTGCAGACTAAAGGAGCATCTGTTCTACTCAGTGACAGATAATGTGGTGTATGTACATACTAGAGTAATGTTTCTTTTCTCAGTGAGGTATTACTCCCAAGGGAAGCTGGAGAAAACTACGCCAGAAAAAAAAGGTTCCTACGGGATCTGACCACATTACCCACCCACATTTCCGTTCCTTGTGCACTAGAATGATTTGCTTTTGTCCTACAGTGAAGCTGGTGCTGACCAGAGCCATGATGATCACAGCAGATATCCTGGCAGGATTTGGGTTTATCTTCCTTGTCCTTGGACTGGACTGTGTGAAATTCCTTCCCGATGAGCCACTCATCAAGCTGCGCATCTGTCTGGTGTCTGGAGTTACGTTGCTGATTGCAGGTATTCCCCCTTCGTGTCCCCATCCTGCAGGACACATGTTAGCAAGTGGGGAAGCTTTAAAGCCTTCTCTTATTTTGAGGAGAGTGGTTGGTGATATTCTAGAGGGTAACCATGGAGGCAGCATCAGCATTTCCTTCATTCGTGCAGTATAGCTGCCTCTGGTCACTGCTTGCCTCTAACAGAACACAGTTGAGTTTATCTGCGTTCATTTCATGTATTGACGAGGCAACGTAGCTCTGAGTTGACTGACTTCCGTTTACTGCTGTCTTACTGTGAAGAAATCAGTGTTGTCGGTCGGGTCTAAGAGACCTAATAGCTGAAGGACTAGAAAGTCCTGGAGTCCCAGTTCAGTTCCCGACTCTGCCACAGATTGTGTGACCTTGGGCGAGTCACTTAGCCTGAAATCTCTGCAGCCAATCTCTAATAAAAAGATAATAACACATCTGTCCCTTCTAGGTGATAAATACTCAAGAGACTGAGGTGCTTTGCTGTTACAACTATTGGCAGACTTTTAAATACAAAAATAAATGGACAACCAACTAGGTACCAAGTAGTTTAATTTGACATTATGCCAATATCAAGTACCTACCTCTGCTCCAGCTTAAGCAGATTTAACACATAACTCTTCCTGGTTACCAGGAGCACATTTTGAGAGGTTTTTTAAAACACCCTCTATTCATCTCCTAAAGTTTGTCTTAAAAACACTGTCAAAGTTCTGAAAGACAAAACGGATTAGAAAATTGAATTCTTGAAAAAACTTCACAATGAGGAGGTAAACAAGCTGAGAAGGGAGGAGCTTTCTGCCTTTTACTGCAGAAACCTGATGGTGCATCTGAGTGCCAAGCTGCAAGGCACAGCCTCTGCCTGAAAGTGCCCCAGCTGATATCAGTAGGAACCAGAGTGAATCTGTCAAAGTGACTGGGCTGAAACAGAACAGGGCCAACAACAGTCCAGCCTAAAGTCTGATCCAGCAGACAAAAGGCTATAGCTCCAGATTTTATATTGGTGATCTCCTCATGGTCCATCTGGGAGCTCTGTGTGGCCCCTACCTCCTGTTCTGCAGGTCTCCCAGGCATTACTGGCTCGGTGTGGTATGCTGTTGATGTCTACGTGGAGCGCTCCTCTCTGGTCTTCCACAACGTGTTTCTGGGCATCCAGTACAAGTTTGGCTGGTCGTGCTGGCTCGGCATGGCGGGGTCACTTGGCTGTTTCTTATCCGGGGCCCTGCTCACCTGCTGCATGTATCTCTTCAGAGGTGAGGAACCATGGAAGGGCTGAAACATGATTCAGAGACAGAGCCGTTGCTCGGGGCCCACTACAGGCACATAGGGTGGGGAAAGTCCTTCATGGACATTCTTCAGGATGGTTGCTCATCCCCAGTAGCAATATCTTCAGCTGTGAAATGGGAATAGTGTTATTTCAGCAGCTCTGGAAAACACATCAAGGTGTTTAGGTGGGAGCTGAACTAGCATAAGTGTAACATAAAATGTGTTATTATATCATATCTTGAAGTGCTGCTTTCTCTGCCTGTTGAGGCTTTGCAGCTGAGAGTTCACTAAGCACTCATGAGTAGATCGTATTTCTTTCCCTGTTCCTTACAGAGTCCAGTTCTGGAAGACTCCACTCTGCTTACTCCTTAAGGAAAGGCTATTCCTCAACTAGGACAATTGTAACAAATGTGCATTTGCCATCCTCTCAAACCGCTACTGCCAAAATGTATGCAGTGGACACAAGAGTGTGAGGAGGAGGTGAGCACTCCAGCAAGAGCTCTACTTCTGTTTGTAGCAGATTGCGCAGAGACACAAACGCTTGTGGCTGTGATAGAGATGCAGAGTTAAATTTCAAAGATGCTACGATGTTTGCACTGTGAGAGCTTAAAATAAAAACCTTCCTTCAAGAAAGCAATGTCTGAGGAGATCTTGGTTTAGGGATTCCTGTTGTCTTGAGTACTGAGGGTGGTTGCATAAGCACGGACTGAAATCACCAACACAAACCCTTTCAGCATTTGGCTCAACGCTATCAGCACAAGCGAGATAAATCAGCCACTCCTGGATCAGACACCAGTGTTCAGCGTGAAGATCCCCAAGCTGTGAGATGGATCTGTTCTCTGTCTGGTAATGTGTTGACAGAACATACAAAGCAGAAAATATAGACGAAGAGAGGGACTGATTGCCTGGCCAACATCTGGACCCTGTGCACCCAGCATGAGGGGCTGCTCCTTTTAAAGGCAGCTGGGGAGTTCAGCAGAAGATAAAGAACTATGTTAACTGCCTGTCCCTCTCTTCAACCAATGAACCTCTGTTCTGAGGAAACACTGCAAATTCAGGTACATTCTTCCCTGCAAAATACAGTTCTTCTCAGTAAGTGCTAAAATGGACATTATGGATGCTGTAGACTCACTGGGATCTGGAAGTTGGCAGCTTCTTTCTGTGTAGTAAAAATTTTACCAGGACAAAATGAGTGAAGATCCAAGATCTGACATTGTGCATGACAATACATCTATGCCAGCTAGGAGCCATGATATATGATAGCAAAATCTGTTGTTTTCTATCAAAAAACAGAAGTTTAAGACTGCTATCCCTGCAGCAATTCAACCTGCTGTAGCCTGGGTGAGGCTAGAGCATCAGCCGTGTCTTCACAAGGGTTGGTGGAAAAAACCCAGTGTGGTTTAACACATTCCCTAAGGATGGATGCAGAAGTTCTTCCATGCCTTTAATGGAAAGAGAAGCTGAGACACAGTTTTCTTTGAGTTGGTAGAAACTATCCAGAGATGAGGAGCTGAGTCCTCTCATGGATTATCCTGGAAGCAGCATCTTGTACTGCAGCACAGAACTGACCAGAAATGTTAAAACATAACCCAATCCTGACAAGGCTCCTAATCAAATAGCGCTCAGGCTTGGGACAGACGGGGCAACAGCAGGTCCACATGGCTTTGCTATGGACTCAAGCACCTCCACAAGGCTCAGACTATAAAACAACTGTCTCAGCAAGAGTCCTCATGGCACCCCTTATGGCTGTCTAGGCGAGGGAGGCTTCATGCCTGCAGAGTTCATGCTGCTTTGGTTGGCAGGCGTTTATATTAGCCAAACTGAAAGCAACTTATTGCCAACAGATGAGCTATACTGAACAGATATAAATGCAGTAGGAGAAGTAACAGAGGCTTTTTCACAAAGTCCTGAGAGACAAGGAGTACAAGAGTTATGAGTGGTGTGATGAATTCACAGATTATACCAAGAATGCATGAGAGCTAGAGGTGATAGGAATTTCTGCCTGGTAGTGCATGAAGCTGCATCCAGAGCTTTTTTCTTTTAAAACTGTTTCAGAGTTACATCAGAAACATGTATTTTCTGTGGGATTTTGGGGGCAGAAGAGCTGGTGATGGTACACCATGCCGAGGCAGGGAATCTCTGGTGACGTTATTTGGTCTAGCTCCTGTGCTGCGCATCAGCTCTTCTGCTCCTTCAGGGACATGCCAGGAAGGAGAGGGAGGGCAAAACCACCACAGAGGCAGAGCTGTGCTCAGCGCCTGCTCCAACATCCCTGCTCAGCTCCAGAGAGGCAAAGATCCCTCAACATCCTTAAGGGAGGAAAGGTGCCATGATGCTGCAGGCTGCCCAACATGATTCATCTAGTGCAGAGACACTCCTCAGAAGAAGATACTGAGCTAAGATACCATCACTTGGACCACATTCCTGAATCAAATCCTTCACAGACTATGAACCTTCACCTTAGTTCTCTCTACTAACACTCAGGGATACCCACCAGCCTCCAGCTTTTTCTGAGACATAAAGATGATCTCTTGCTGGGAAGATTTATTTCTTGTTAGGCAGGTTATAAATAGTCTGGGATCACTTGCTAATGTGGTGTAATTGCAGATCTCAGACCATTGATTTCTCCTGGTTTTGTTCTCCAGTATGCTATAGTTGAGGAGACTTCTGGACCTTTGTCCTAATGGTCTTAAGGTTTTTTTAAGGTGGTGGGAGCTGTTTTGTGACTTGCAACACGTGGGTCACACAGAGCAGTGCCTCAGTGGGCACTTTGGGCTTGAATGTCTATGACTGATTAAGGGTGAACATAAAGGATCAGGCTCACTAGTCCCTCCAGCCCTGTGCTCCTCCCAGGCGTACGCAAATAAGGCACACACATACCCCAAATACTACCTTAACACAGGGTCCATCATCCTCAAATATACTTTGCATACAAAGAATGTATGTGCAAATATTCTATGCATACAAAAAACGTTGCATAAACATTTGTGAGCCTTTGTCTCCTTCAGTATCTATGTAGAATAAGGTTTAATTCTTCAACCATACTCCTATTCCAGCTCTGCTCTACGATAGCTTTTGAGGGTCTATCTTCTGCTCAAGAGGACTAGGAAAAGGTCACTGCAACTGTTATATTGGCCAGGTTAATGTTTTGTAACAACCAGTCAAATACTGCATTGTTTCGTTATTCAAATCCTGCTGACAGTCTATCTGATGTTTTGGTCACTTGTTAATATTTAATTGTTAATTAACTGTTTGATTCAGTTCTGACTCTGATTTCATGACTGCTGTATTCACTCCTCATTAGCTCATTACCATGCCACAATGCAGATCTATTTTAGTTTGGTTGTTTATTCATTAGCAAGAAACCTCCCAGAAAGCACACAGGACTTATTTTTTTCTTTCAAAATCACAACTGGTCCCTAAGGCTAAATACATTGTAGGTGAGCTCAGATATTAAGGTATTTCCTTAATACCTACCTACATTCCATTCAGCAGCAGCTCCCTGGGTATGACAGCAGACTGAGTCTGCCCTCCTGATGGCCGTTGATGGCTCAGATGCAGTTTCCAGCTGAGGCCCAGCATTTAATCCTTCATTGCCAACAGCTTGTTAGCCTTCTCCAGACTTTCACTAACTTCCATGGAATATTTTTGCATGTTTGGGCATCTCAGTCTTGTTTTGTTTCCCACGGTATAGGCAGAGTCAGGGATTTAGCTGAGAGCTGAACTCCCACATTTCCTCCCTGCTGCACTTGCCTCACGGTGTCTCCTTGAACCTGGAGCTCCTCATTGTGTTCTCCACTGCCAGCACACAGCTCAGTGCAGCCTGCCAGGGCTCTGGTAGGTTATGGGAAATAGCAAAATCTTGTAGGTAAGCTGTTTGCTAAGTTGATTTTGTCCCTTACAAATAGGTATCGATTTCCCATTTTGATATATGCAAGTATGAGAGAGAATAAAATGACATCTGCAATGGCTGGCCTTTCCTGCATGCATTATTTCATCCTCTCACTACCTCAGTCAGCCTTGTTCATAAGGGTTTCAGTAACTCTGGCTCTAATTAGTACTCACTCTTACTGTGACCTTGTGAACTAGACTATCTCCTACAGCAGCTGCATGAATATTTTCCAAATTATGGACTTCCCTCATTTTCACACATATTGTAATGCCATTTTTGTGTGAAATCAGTAGATCTGAACAATTCTTTTCAGCAGATAAGAATGTTACTTCAGAATTCTGTTTTTCTTCCATATTGTAACCTTTGTGAGATGTAATAAATGCTGTTGTCTTTGAGCCTTGTGTTTCTCTAACCCATGTCCAAGTTTTGCCCAGAAAGGTGCTTTGCCAGGTGGCCTGCTCTGGCTCGTGTGAGGAAAATCACTGCTCTCCTGCAAGGACACCCAAAAGGCAGCAGCACAAACAGGAGCTGCCCTGAGGAACGTGGGGTGTGATTTGGGAGGCTGCCCAGACCTTTTCTGGTAGTTTCAGACCCAGGCCTCAGTGCACACCTACAACAGCTCTTTGGCAGCTGTAGATTTTACCCCTAGTTTGGACACACTTACTTAAAGTCATTTTATAAACTTCCCAGTAAAGAACAGTAAAATTCCATCAAGCAAGTGTGACTTTCTCTCTCAGCTGGAGCTGGACCCCCACAGTTTGCTGTTCTGTATCTGTCAAATATTGTGAGCAAACGATTAATGACCGAACTACTCTGTCCAAGCCCTGTTACAGGGAGAGGACAATTTTCTCCCGGTAGCTCTTGTGTCCCTGCTGCAAGATGCCTTTGAGCGAGAAAAGAAAGAGCCAGACTTGTGCCATCTAGTGACCCGAAGAGGGCGAGCATCTGTCCCCAGCCTCATCCTTTTCCTCCCTACACAAAAGCCTTTAGCCCATAATCCAAAGTCTTCAGATGACAATAAAAAACAGATTAATGAGCATTTCTATTATTTTCACATCTTTCATGTGTAAACCCTCCTGGCAGCCCTGACCGACTCCCTGAGTCAGCTGCCTTTGGTTTTGCTCTGTTTTGCCCGAGAGCCAGTTTATGACTTCATTATTCAGATCTTGACATGCGGAGGTGAAAGTCCAGCGTGTATGCCTCTCCACGTTTCCTTTGTCTTTCTCTTCCAGATGGTCACCAAGCAATTAGCTTCTTTGTACTGCTCCTATTTTCCCCTCTCAAGGCTTGCTGACAAAAATACACTTGTACAAATACATCTACCTTCTAGTGTTTTCTGATTTTTTTTCTAGAGCAGTTTACCGTTTCTTCTCAAAGTCAGCAGGAAGTATAAGTC
The DNA here is from genome assembly GCA_013389965.1 of Todus mexicanus. Taxonomy (NCBI): domain Eukaryota; kingdom Metazoa; phylum Chordata; class Aves; order Coraciiformes; family Todidae; genus Todus; species Todus mexicanus. The sequence continues at coordinate 42,159 of WEIS01093753.1, forward strand.
AAAGGATGAGTAGCAGCCAGAGAGCCACAGTCAAGTGTTTTTCCAAAGTAGACCCAAATGCCGAGGCGATGAATTATAAAGAAATGGCTCATCTTTTCTTATAACCCTAGAACCATTAGCAAACCTGCACCAACTGCCCTCATTAAGGGCTGAGTACTTACAAAAGCATAAGAAATGAGGCAAAATCTCTGCTTTTGTGCCACGGTTTGGGGTCAGGGCATCCNCTGCAAAACATGCTGCTAACTTTCAGACAGTGCAGTTAGTAAGAAGAGATTTAGCTGAAAAGTAAAAATCTCTGAAGAGAATTGTTCTGTTCTAACCCAAATCAGGACATTTTGTAGGAATGGGAACACAGGTTTGGTGAAACCTTGCCCACTCTGCTGGAGCACCTGTGAGTAAGGGAGCAGGCTGGGAGAATTTTTGTAAGCAACAGTAGGTCACTGGGGCCATCCCATTGCAGAAAGAAGGAAGCCATCCCTTTCTCCATTTTAATGATCAGTAAACCAAGGGCCAGAGCAGTGCCCACTGAGCCCCCTCTCAAGGTACTCTCCTTCCCCACCCTAATTCAGTAGTAAGGTCAGCTTATGCCCCTCACGAGTAACTGTACACAGACTCTTCTTGAATATGGGTCCTGGTCTTCAGCAGTTTTTGGAAGCACCCATGGCTCCGGTCATATTGCACAAGTATGACCACACACAGGTTCTGCCGTGATGGTGATTCTAGCTGAAGCGTAAATTTGTGACAGCCACTAGCTTGCTTTACTATGAGACACATGACACAAATTTTGATGGAGTAATTTTATTCCCTTCATGAATAATTTTATTCCTTTCTTGAATAATTAGAGCACCCCAAACACGAAGCTGAAGGCAGACTAGTAGCACAGAAACAGAAGCCTGTTCCCACGAATGTTTCTGTAAGAGCATCAGCCTCCTGGGCGCGTTGCCGAAAGCCTCGCTTGCCCTCTGTTGGGTGGCTGGGAAAGGATTTGCCGCTTTGGTAATGAGAGCTGCTTACTGGACCTTGTCAAAGAGGGACGCAGAGTGATGGAGGCATTGAAACCAGAGCAGTCCTTACTTGTTAGCCTCTCCAGCCATCTGATTAGAAGGTGACATTCAATGAAATTAAAGGCCGCAATTTACTCAGAGCCAAGCAATTAATAAGCAGGAGACAGTGATGTTTTATGCGGCGTATAATGCAGACAACTTGTGGAGTTCATTTCCATGAAGGGGGCACTGAAGCAAACGTGGTGTGTAGGTGGGAAGGAAGTGATGGCTGATTTAATGCCCACTGGCAGGCTATGCAAACTGAAGTGACAAACATAATCAAATCTCATGCTTCAGGGCATAAATTGAAGGGGTTGAGTAGTGGAAGCAGTTATGTATATAAAAGGTCTGATTCTGAAAGGTGCTGATTACCTGCAAATCTTACTAAGCTCAGCCAGTGAAAGGACACTCAGGAACTGCTCAAATTCTCCACTGGCTAGTCTATACTTGCTAATTTTCCTTATTAATAAACCCTGCAATATTTTAGCCTGCTGGCACAAACATCCATTTTGCCACAGTAACATTTATTTCCTTTCACACAAGAGTCAAACATTAAAGCTGCTTCTAAAATAAGATTTTATGGAGATAATTTGTGGTGGTGCTGGCAGAGAATTTGTCTCTCAAAATATGCTATAATTCTTTATCTCGCGAAGGTGTCTATATAGCCTCATTATGAAAATATGTGGAGCACTTAATAACCTTTAGTGGATTTATCTTCCCAGTTTCCTTCCTGAGCAGGGTAACTGGTACTAACCCTGCTCTACATGTAGGGAGCTGCTCTAAGAGGCAGGCTGTGGACTTCCATTAATATTTCGAGGTACCCAGGAGGGACCCAGCTTCCCGCTTTGACTGTGAGCTCGTGGCTCCCCAAGCATGTGATGCACAGTACTAAATGTGACATTTACCTTCTGCACCAAGGAGGAGTCTCAGTGAAGCCCCCAGCCCGTGCCATTGAGAGAGTAGAGGTAAAGGGGTCAGGCAGGCTGAATGTAGCTTTCAGCGACCTGCCCATGACGAACAAAGGAAACCTTTGCTTTCATCTGGAATCCAGCTAAGGGGGAAATTTGGCATCTTTCCTCTGTAATTCAAGAACTAGGCAGGCTAATACCTGCTAGGAATGGCTTAGGTATAGCTGATCCTGTTTGGGTATCAGGCAGCCTTTTAAAGTCTCTTTCCGTCCTGTCTGTAATAGTCACCTCAAAGAAAATCTCATTCTTTAACCTAAAAAAATTCTGTAGCTAAGCTTTAAATACCTAGCCCCATAATTCATGTCTGTGGGGAGCTGCCATGTGGGTCCTGGGCCATTCAAAGCCTGCAGGTCTGCAATGCTAGGGCAAGAGTAGTTGGAGATAATAACCATGAAATTAAGAACGGCCCAAATGAGCAAACTCCCCTCCTTTTTTTTTCTTTTTTTTTTTTCTTTTTTTTTTTTTTCTGTGCTCTGTAATCTACTCCCGTCACTGCTACTCCCCCTCTAATCCTCATCTCTTACTTTCCCTCCCTGGCCATAAATTTGCTGCCTTTTGCACTAGACAAATCTGATATGCTGTGCTAAATATTTTAAATGTGCCAAATGATCCTTCATCGCAGAGTGGCATGATTGCATTACAATGTATTAGAACAACATGACTTTGCCAGAGGGTGTTTGGTGGCACCGTGCCGAGTGAAGGAGGCAGCCCAAGTTTGAGAAGCAACTATCAAGTCATTTATCAACATTTGGTCCTAAAACACACAGGGCTACACCAGCTCAAGCAGCCTTAGAGAGAGAAATCTGGAGGCTGAATCAGAAACCTTGAATACAGACAGACTTTTGAGGGAGCTTCTCGAAATCCAGAGCCCTATCAAAACATTAAGCTGAGCTCCTGTGACAGATTCAACACATGCTTTGGGCATTTATTCTGTTGCATTTGTGTCCCCTTTTAGGCTCGGATGAAATATGTGTTGCTTTTCAGTCTCTCAGCCAGCCTGTGGAAAGGGCTGATTTGATCTCACATTGCTGTAGCATAAAGGAAGATCTCTGATGAACCAAGTGGATTTGCAGAAAGTCAACAAACGTGGTATCTAGAGCTTGTTTTCCTTCATAATATCCTCATAGGATGGAGGCAACTCAGTTTCCCCAATGCTGAACCGTGGGGCAGGAGAAGACGACATCGCCGCAGTTCTGCAGGGGCTTGGAGATCTGGAGAACGGGCACTGAGGTGCTTCACTCGCTGGAAAAAAGCAAAGCTGTAACTGTGCAGCAGACAGGGGTGAAGAGCAAGCATGGGGGTTAGAGGGATGAGCCTGGGAGGAGCTGCCAAACCGCTTGGAAACAAGAAAGGCATGGATGTAATTTTTGAAACATGGCATTATCACAAAGCCTCTCACCACAAACACCAGATACAAGAAGTGAGAAAAGAGGAATTTGGGTGGGTTTGGGGTGGGTCATCCCTGTGGAGACACTGTTCATGACCACCCAGAAAGCAGGCAATACCTCCTTTGGGAAGGGCTTAGTTTAATGACAGGATTCGCTGTATTCTTCTTGGAGGGACTGCTGTCCGGCCCAGCCAGCTGATGTTGGCAGTACTCCAGGTCAGTGCTGAGTGCTACATATAGTCATTAAAGTCCAGACCTAAACAATCTATGTGCTTCTGAGGAAATGCTGAGGGTGGCTACCATGATGAACAACACCCACCAACACAACTTTTTGACAGACCCCAGGGTGTTTCAGTCAGTCAAGCTGCTTGCTGAGGTAGCTCAAGTAGACTAGTATGGTTTTGTCTGAGAAATTCAGGTCATGTGTCAGAAAGGGCTGCCTGTGGCTGTGTATGTCAGGCTGCTTGAGTGCCCCAACATGAGGAGGTCTCCCACACCTCCAGTGTTAGCGCAGCTAAGCCCCAGCTAGGCACCTTTAGGACACACAGAGACATCACTGAGTTCAGCTGAAGGTATGGCTGAGGAAAAGTGGGTATGGCTTGCTTAAGCCCTCCAGTCCACAGTCAAACACCCTTCCAAGGTGCCAAGGTTGGGCATCCCACTGTTCACCAGAAACACAGCACTCAGCTGCGGCCCAGCTCCCACCTTAGCCTGGCTGCCTCTTTTGGGGCTATGAATGGGCCACGGAAAGCCCAACAGGGCCAGTGGGACTTTGGAGCCTGTAGAGAGGGAACTAACCACAAAAGGCATCAGAGCTGCTGAGTGCGAAGACGGCCACGGTGCGTTGGTGGGGGAGGCAGCTCCGCCGTTTCAGCCAGCACTGCAGGCAGCAGCAGATCCCGCAGGACAGGAGCAAGGCCAGGAAAAACAACATCAGGAACCTGAGGCAGAGGCAGCAGGAGAGAAGTAGCACCATCACCATCTGCAGGCAGCACAGGCAGATGGCTGCATGTCCTCAAATTAACATATTCATTAACATCTTTTGGAAATAGCAGTTGAATGTTGTGGTTTCCCCATCAGCTTACTGGACATGATCAAAGTCCCTGGAAACCGATGTCTCAGTGCTGAGTACTGGCTGGAAATTCAAACATTTCTCCCCCAAATCATTCATCAGTTTTGCCCAGCTCAGTTGTCAGTGTACAGTGAGGAGGATACGGATAAATGATTCCCATTAGTCAGTAAAGACAGAACACAGGGACAGCCCAGGAGCAATGCTCTGTAGCTATCAGTCTCTCATAATGCCTTTCTCTCTATATATCCATCAAAGAATATTATTTGCCATTTTTCCCTCTAAAACAGGTCTGAAACTTACCATACATACCAGCTGCTAAAGTTTTCATCGCTCTGCCTGAAGCACCTAACAAGGGAAAAATAAAAGGAACTTTCACTCCAGCATGAGGGGACCACACTGGCTCCAATGCACGTCTACCAACGCAAAGTAAAGCATCATTGGTAAGCAGTGGATTGAGAAGTTTTCTTCCATCAAAGGAACCTTATTAAAAGTTTGTCTCTGTAGAAAGGAGCAGATGAAGATGACAAAGGAGCATGCAGCTTTTCTGCCTTTCAACACCGGCACCCGCCACCAGTGTTTTTGCCGAGAAGCCAAAGGGTTGCCAGCCTTTCTTTTCTCTTTCAGAAGAAAAACAGCCCTTTCCTGGAAGCCCTCATTTCTCTGCCGTGCCAGTGTGCCTGGCAGGAACACAGTGACCCAGGCAGAGCTCAGGGTCGGAGCAGCTACCAGTGAGAAGATAGGGAGCCACACTCACCTCTCGCCAAGCTCACAGTCCAACTCAGAGTCTGCTGACTGAAAACACACATGTAAATCAGACAGGGCAGATAGGAGCTGGTTTTTTGGTTTGGGTGGGGTTTTTTTGCAATTACCAGTATAATTACTGATCTTAGAGTGGGAAGTTGGAGAGGAAGAGCCACACAGGTGCTGGCTCCAGGAGAGATGAAAACCAGACCTCCTCTTGGAGACCACAGGGCTGAGCTGTCACCTCTGCATGTGTCTGATCTGAGCTAGCCTGTATCAAAACCAGCGGATAACCTCACAGGGAGCTCGATAAATTCAATAGATCACAGATGAAAGCTAGGTCAAGGGGAATGGGTTTCTTTTGATATGAAAGAGGGAAGGACAAGAACATGGAGACACAAGCAGGTGTCAGAGACCTGTTTACAGAATGGGGCTTTGCTATTCAGAAATGTGTGCTGAAAATGTACCATGACCAAACTTTCAGTCTTCAGCTCATTTTTCAGTAGCTAACTGTGAATGTAGCTGGAAATTGGAGCTGTTTTGACTAAATGTGTGCTCTACCCAGTACTTCCCTGTTTTCAGATAATAGCGGCGCATCATTCCCAGAGTCAGGTTTCAGGCATTGCAAATATGCGAACCTGAAACTTGTTTTTCAGGTATATTCTCTACTTTCCCCTCAAGCAAGTTTATTTTTGCAAGCCTTGTTGATCTTAGCCTCAGTTTCGGATTATCTGTGCAAAAAAAGTAACTGGAGTGGTTCAGCAGTATGATTGAATCAAATTCAATACAATTTTTGGCTGATTCGTGTAGGTGTGTTATAACACTTGCCCAACTCCACTAAAAAAAGCCGTTGGATCAGGTATAGAATTGCTGTAACACTGTGAAGCAGAACAAGCAAGATGGAAGAATTTAGGTTTATTTCTTGGAGAAAACTCTTAGAATACAATTTGTAAATCATTACTTCAAATTTCCTTCTGTCTATATCCAAAACACGCAGAGATTTCTGACTTACTCAGAGACAAACAGGAAAGCTCTGGTTCGTATTAGAATTTTGTATTAAATATGTATAATTGAGAGATCTCATATTGCATCATTAAATAACAGAACTTCTTTGTAAGGATTTTGTGCAAAGCTTGTGTCACTGTAAACAGCAAGAAATCACTCCACAAATCTCTGTAACATGTCTGATCCTGTGCACACACTACCTCTTGGCCCCTAGTTTCACCAGAGGTCTTTAGATAGATTAAGTCTTTCATATCTATGAAATTTCACAAGTGGTTGAAACTCGAATGAGAAACATAAAAAGACAGAAGCTTCGAATCTGCCAAATGTGTCCTTTTAAAATGGAGCTAATTTACCATGTCACACGGGCACCCTAGTGCAGAAGATTTTAATTTTTTCTTTTGCACTTCAACTGATTATTAGAATAACAGGTCAAAAACGGGCAGCTGATTGCTGTGATTATACATACCCTGAGTATTCTTCATGGCTGAATGACAACCTCTGGACTCTCTTTTATCATCCTTCAAACTACCTCAGCAGAGCTACCTCATCTATCAATGCAGCCAAACACCCACCTCTGCTACTCAAGACCCATGCTCTTTCACCTCAATAGCCATACAAAGAATAAAGGCTTAAGGCAATTTTTTTTCTCTGCGTTAAGTGAAACTGTTGTGAATGCCAAATCCTCCCCAGATTCATCAGGTCTTCAAAAAATTCTTCCCCTCCCAAAATAAAAAGGGTTGACGACAACATTCCATAAAAGTTGAAATCTCCCCCCAGCAAAAGCCCTAAAATCAGCCTGGTTCCAGTGAAGGGTTTGGTTACCTGGAAGAAGGTTAAAGACAGAACTCCAATTCCTGTGATCCATGAAGCGAAGCACAAAGCTCCAGGTCTCTGCATCACTAGCCGGGGAAATGTGGGAAGAGCTTTGTTTGCAGCAGTGTTTTACCTTCTGTAATTTGGAGCTTTTAAAACCTCCGCACATTGTGCCTTCAGCTGGAGAATACATTACCCAATGGCTTCCTGCTTTTCAGAAATTACCGCTAGACAGGGAACAAATTTGGGTTTGCATGGACACACTCAAATTACTGCTAGAAGTTAAAGGAACACTAGTTTAAGGTCAGCACCTCGTAGTCATTTCAGGATTTTCATAGCTGTTCACAAATTCCTGCTGCTGAAGCTTGGTTCCATATTAACCCACGCCTGTATTTAACAGGACCTGCTACAAATAAAGAATCACTGGAGACCGTATTGTGAGGCCATGCCTTCATTACATGTTGCCTTCAGCTGCAATTATAGCATCAGAAAAAAAGCAGAGCTACCTCCAACCATCTCCTATGCACTGTGCCTAGCACCTCAAACTTGCTGCAAGGATGAAGGAAACTCTTCCCAGCCTGAGACCACCTCCACCAGCACCTCTACTACTGTTGCGCAGCTGCCAGCGGTTGGTTTGCTAGGAAAGTGCATCCCAAAAGACCCCCACATTGCCCATGGTTCTCATAAGGGATACAAAATTTCACTGCACAACATAAGGACTGATTTGATCCTCATGGATACATCCAGACAACATAGTTAAACAGGGGAGGGAGATGGTTTGCACCATAGCTCTGATCACTGCACACAGTCCCAGTGTGGTCGAAAGTCAGTAATAGGTTGTCGCTGAAGTTTACAGCCTGTGGCTGAAATGCACCATTAACTCCCCTTCTTCCAGATTTAACACAAAGGGTGTTGCCATGAATATGTTTAGCCATCACTCCAGAAGTTAAGCATTATGTTGTGATGCCATTAATTCAGTAATGATTGACAAAGCCAAGCTGCTCTTGAGATACACCTCTGCGGCTTTGCTTTAACTAAAAGGTCAAGAAGCTTAACCAACTCTAGTACATGCGCTCACCTCAGGTTTGTTGTTTATTGTTCAAGTTTTCCACAAATCCAGTCCAAACCCTGGTATTCTCAAACATTTACTTTCCGCTTACTACTAATTGAAGGTAAGTTTCTGATATGAGACCGTCTGAGAAAGCATCTTTCATAGTGGTGCAAAGTGCACACGCTACACAATATAAATGGTTGGAACATGTTGGTGTCCTGGTTCAGACCAATGCTTTTCAATTTTGTCCAACAGCAAACTGCCAAACTAATTTCTTAGCTGTTTTCTTAAAATAAAAAGCTCGTGCAGCATAAAAAAAGTGCAGAGCCTTGCTGGGAACCCTGTGACTCTTTACAATTTCAGGCTTCAAAGAGATCATCCATCAGTGAACTAATTTCAGATTCCTTCCTCTTACAATTACTTCCCTCATGACAGCACCAAGGGTATTTCCAATTTAGAGCTACCAAATGGATCATTCCCAGTATTTTGGAGTGCCTGTGCAACAATGAGTTCCTGTTTCTGAAAAATAATATATAGCATCTGTTCTGGGCCAATTTCTAGGAAAAAAATAACAAAACAAAAAAAAAAAAGAAACAAAAGGACAAGAATTGAATTTTGCCACTGCTCAGCTTCCTGGTCTTGAGGCAGACTTTGAAGTTTTCTGCTGGCTGGTCCCACACACAGGTTTCAAGTGCTAGTGGCAATTTGTGGAGCTTGTGCCTGTATTCTCAGTAATGATGTTGAGAGGAGGGAGAGTTGGCTAAAAGGCCATCCACAAACAGCCCTGTCTTTTGCTACAGGCATGGTCCCAATACAGAAAAGAGTTGCTGTCTTATCAGAAAAAATCTTCCTTGCCATGATCGCCTGAGCAGCTTGAACACATGTATGTCATAGAGAGCTCCAGAACTTGCTCTAAGGCAGCCAGGACTTGATACCAAAACCCCAGAGGAGCTCTACAAAGAAATGTACAGCAGGCTACATAGGCTCTGCAAAAGGCATGGCAAGGGGAGCACGGCAATGCCCCAACACTGCTCCCTCCACACTTTTTGTATCTCAGCCCTCTAGGGTCCACAGCATCCAAATCTCAAAATCCCATTCCCAACACCATTAGGGTTAGGTTTCAGAGAACCAGAGACTATAGAGCTCCAAGCCATGAAGTTTGCAGCCGCAGAGGCCCTAAAGCTCCAGGGACTCTGGGGCTGCAAATTGCAGCAAATCTGGCTCTGCTAATGTCATGCCAAGGGGAGCATGGCAATGCATCACAAGTACTCCCTTCACACTTTTCAGATCCCATGGCACCACAACATCAAAATCCCGTTCCCNTGCCACCACAACACACAACCCCCGTCCCCGCCACTCTCTGCCTACTGAGACACTGCTGCCTTTGGTGTTTTGCAATATTGAGATACTCATCTTCTGAGCATCTCTGTGTCCAAGGGTTATCTCTAGCCCAAGGGATTTTTATAGGCTTTTTGTTATTTCCTTCACAAGGAGATACTTATGCACGTGAAAGGTAATCGCTGCTCCCTTCTCCTGCTCCCCTTACTGATGAAATGTTTGGTATCTCTTGCCTCCTCACTCAATTATACGCATCTCGTCAGTGGACTTGGGAGGCTCTCTCTGACAGATTTTTAGCTCATGGCCATTAGATTAAAAATCTGTTATTTCTTCATCACCTTATATTGTTGCTAGGTGACAGATGCATCTCTCAGGCAGCAACAGGGACTACTGCAACATCCAGCAATTTATGATTGTCTATTATGTCTATGCTTAGAATCATCTAAAGGGTTGAGAGTTGCTACAGAAACCACCTGTGCCAGGGACTGGCTCTCACTGAGCTTCATGAGAGGGGATTCTGGACTGAGAGACAGGAGGAACTTGGGAGATTTAACTTGTCAAGTCCAAAGGAAAAGAGGTTAGATTAGGGGTCTGAATTTCAGGATCTGAGCTCATTCTTGTACATATGTGCACTAGGAGTGATGGCCTTTGCTGGCTTCAGTGTCATACAACGATTTTCTGTCATGCTTTTGGTTTGAGCCAAAGTTCTGGGGAACATCTTGAGAACCTCTGGATTCTGGTGAGACTGGGAAGGAATTTACTGGCAAAGAGGCATCCGCACAGGGCCTCTGGCAGCTCATAAGCAGAGCTAACAGTTTAAACCTGTTTAGAGCTCTTCCTTAGCTGCCTTCAGAGAACTTGATGGCTGCTGAGGATGACTTTGGGGAAAGTAATCACCTTGCTAAGCTCTGACCAGCCTCTCAGTACAGTCCAGAATGGGACTGTGAAAGGCTTTTCCAGAAAGAAAGCAAGAAAATACAGTGGCAGGAGAGGTGGGACAGACACAGGGAAGGATATAGGACAGGATGGACAACAGATAGATGTGATATGGAAGGGAGACAAAAAAAGACAGGGCAGTCTTGCTTTCTATATTAAGGTCTACTGATGACATAATTAAGCAAGTGTTGGCAGTGTTTTCACATCACCACCACAATAAATTTTTCCTCCAGCCCAAGCCTGCTGGGAGCTCTCCCCTCCTTACTTGACTTCATCACTGTGGCTGGTTCAGACTTTGCTTTTGCAGCTACATCCTTGGTGTTTGGGCTCAGCCAGGCTGCAATCATCCCCGGCTGTGATCATCCCTCCCAGCCTGGCCTGAGAAGTCTCAGAACAAGTAAATTGAATTTGGCCAAAGAGAAGAGTAACAGGGAAGACTGAGGACTGAACATTGCCTCTCTGCATCAGGAGAACTACAGCAGCTTTTGTCTCACCCTCACAAAATTAAAGCTGCGAGGAGCTGCTTGCTCCCTACAAACACAGTGAGATAATAAATCCAGCGCCAGGGAGAGCTACTGAAGCTAATGGCCACTGCTGGCACAGGAACAAATGAGAGCAAACTGGTCATGAATAAACTGAGGCTGGAAATGCAAAGAAGGTTTGCCCCATCCGGAGCAGTGAGGTTGTGCAGCAGCTTGTCCGTGGGAGGAGCGTGGGCACAAAACCAAATGGCTCCCAGGATGGAAGTCATCGAGCTCTTACAGGGGATGTAACCACTTCAGAGGGACTTGCTGACCCAGAGAGTCTTTTCCTACCCCATGGAAACAACCCCGGTTGGTCCTTAGGCCCTCAAACCCATCTGCACATACAGGAGTCAGCCAAGATAACTCTGGGCTTGCATGAGCAAGGAAGGATGAACCCTTTAAAACAAGCCCTGGTAGAGCTGGCACAGCCTGTTGTCTTTCAAAAGGATTATAACTAGCTGCTGCTCGTGGATGAATATGGCCCTTTGTGAGCCTGTGTGGGGGACGTGCTGCACAGGGGGAAGGAAAGACTCCGGGCACTGATTTAAATGAGTGCAAACAAGGATGACATTGTTCTGCTGCATCCTCCCCAGAAGAGAAGCTTTGCAGGTCACCCTCCGATCGGAGGCAACTGCAGCTACCTCCGCTGCTTCACATGGTCCAGAGAGCCCTTTTGTTTGTCTTGGTGTATCAGTAGGGAAAATCCAGCAGCGAATGGGGTCAGCAAAGCCTTTTGCCTAGCAGAAAGCTAAAGGAAAAAGAATCTCCTTTTACATTAGTTATTTGTAAAAGGGATTTCTCCTCTATGTGTGTGCATATCCCAGACTGAGAACTACAGAAAACCATCTTCAATACATAGATGTTCATGGAGTCCTCAAATCCTTAAATCACACATTCATGGGAACTCAACATTTTAAAACTATCCAAAGTACAAAGTGCACTGAACTGTTGTGAGAAATTGCTGTGGATTGTTCAAATACTCCTGTTTCAATGCGACAATGAACACCTGAAATAGATCCTGCAATAGCTGAAATATTGAGCATACATGAAAGGATTTAGGCTGAGCTCTCTTGCTCTGGAATTCACAGAGGGAAGCAACTTTGAGAAGTGCACCTTTCCAGCAAGTGTCTTGTGTACGCTGATGACTCCGGTGCTGGCTACTCTTACCATTAAAAACAAAGACCAGCGTGCAGTGTTTCACAGAAAGCTGGGATGTGGTGGAGCAATGGGAAGCTGAAATAATTCAGGGAAGTGGTTTGTTTGCTTGTTTGTTTTTTCCCTCCCTTCTGAGTTGCGTTTTGTTTTGAAAACTGAAGTTGGATCTTGAAGTGCCAAAAAAAAAGAGGATTTAGGCTAAGCCTAGAAGTTGTTTGCTTTTATGGAAGAATTCAGAGCTCAGAATTACATTAATATCTACTGCACCCAAGGAATAAATAGTAGCTTGGCTTCTCTTATTTCTGGCTTGGACATTAGGACTTGAGATAATTCCCAGCTGTGTCCCCGACTCCTCACAGAACTGAAAATTTGTGTATTGCAGCCCACCTGGAAAAGGAGTGTAAGAAACCTTTCATCTCACCAGCTCTCCAGAAAGGCACTGTACCTCCCACAGAGCATGTCAGAAATCAGTTCAAAGGGCTGGATAACCCTTGAGACTTGAGGAACAGAAAAGGAGAATTAAGGCTAAAGCTGATAAAATTAAAAGCAGCTTGAATAAAGATGAAATATATCAGAAATGCAGTCAAAGTAATCGCTGGTAGAAATTTTCCCCTTTGTTTTTTTAATGTGAAATTGAAGCTGATTGGAGCTACTGGAATCCTGAACCCTGTTGCTCTTCTGTTGTGCTCAGACAGGCCCTCTTACTTTTAATCAGTTGAAACTGTATTTGTATTTTAATTATTAGAAATTATAATTGGGTTTTAATTCTTTTTCTTAATTTCTCTTTTTTTCTGTTATTCTGTTGCCAGGAGCTAAGAAATTACAGTTTAAAAATTAAATGTCTTTTATATTTTAATCCCTGTAATTTACTTAGCTGCTGGATGTAAAAAGACAAAAGGAGAATAAATTGCTTGAAACCAGATAGAGGCTTCATTTTGCCTTGCCTTTGAGTTACTGATATTACATTGGACACCACATGGGAGGTTTTGGCTGAGAAATTAGCATGAGAATATCTGGCACATCCCGAAACACATTTTCAAGGCAATTTTCCAGGCAAAACCACTTAGCAATGAATGCTGAAATACACCACGTTGCCAGTCATTATCAGCTGGCACATGTTCTACTTCACCAAAAAAAATCAACCCTGGTCCATCTGGGAGCTAGCTTTGCAAGAGGGGCCACATGGGCACAGGGACATGTGCATGTCTCTTGGTGCTTCATGCAACATCCATACCCCAGGCCCAAAAAGCTCCATGTGCTGTGCCCTCGAGTGAAGACACCTGCTAACACCTCAGCCTAAGGCTTCTTCAGATTTTCTGAGTACCTAGTGGCTGCTGCCACAGCTGATTGCTTATAGCCTAATCCAGCATCTTGGACTCTTGCCTGTTGCCCTTTATGGGTTTACTTTGAGTTGTTGCGGGCCTCAAGTGCAGCCTGACCCCTACCAAGCATGCCCAGCCTACCCGGATTCCAGGTAGGAAAGAGAAGTGATTTCAGATCCTCATTTCTTGCAGGCAGAGGCAGCTTAGGACAGGTTGCAACCAAATGTCTGCACACTCAGAATTCGGGAAGGTTCATATCAGTGCTTATGGATTCAAAAAACAACAAGAGCAGACTGCTCTCTCACATTCCTCTCATGACAGGTAAAAATTCATATGGTCTGCCTGGGAATATGGTGAGTTGATGCTTGGTGTGAGATGTTGTCTACCCACCTGCCTTGTGCTCCCCAGGCATGCTGCAGCAGTGTAGGTGGGATCAGGGTAGTGATGAGATGATGAGGCTCCTCTGGGTTTGCTCCCCCTCCATATTAGCCTCTAAAGCCCTGCAGCACAGTCAGGCTGCCCTCCAGGCACCCAGCTCAGCTCACCTCCTCTCCATGCTGGTGCCAGGGTGAGAAACATTGGCTGGAACATCAGATGGAGAGCTCACACCTTCTGCCCTGTTCTCCAGGAATCTGCTGAATGAATAAACAGAGAGAAAGATGGGAGATTCTTCCTGGGCAGGCAGGGATTGCAAATAAGACTATGCAAGAGACACATAGCCTAGCCTTTTCTCCCCCTCAACTCACAAATCTCCCACCAGCTTTACTGTTTCACTTAATCTCCTGCTTTTTTTATCTTCCCTGGTAATATGTCTGAAGGACGCACTCCTGTTTTTAAATTCAACACATTCAAACAGCAAGGCTCTGCTTCTTTCTTTTAACCCGCCCCTTAAAACTCACCCTTGGATTTCTCCACTGACTCCTGCTTCTGGTCCCTCAATTTCCCTTTGCCTGAGCAGCATCTTTCTAGAATATGAATCCATCCAAGCTCATCTCCCCTCCCTAGAGTTTTGGCTCAAATTCATCAGAAAGCCTTAGAATACCCTGAAGCAGGTTTTTAAAATCCCCCATCTCCTACAGGCCTTTGCAGCTCTGGAAGCAAAAGGTGTAAACACTCAGAGCTGCCCTTAAAACAGGTGAAGGTGGTTGTGTAGCACCTGTTCAATAGGAGGGGAAAACAATCTTTTCCCTTTTTTGTTAATGATAATCTCTCTTTTTTAGAGCAAACAAACTCCAGCTGGCTACTTTTGTAAGCCCCTTCCTTGCATTTGCAGCTGAGGTTTTTAGTGCTGTAATAGCACTAAGATGTGCAGGGTGCTGGGGTCTGTATAAATGTAAGACTTCTCATACATACAGGAGTCTGGATGTCAAAGAGGAGGTATTCTTCTCAATTGCACCTGGAGAGCAATCAGCATTAGATACAGAACTATTTTATAGATCTGCTATTCTTATAAGGTATTACTCCTATGCCACCTCTCCCCCCAGGTCTCTCCAGTGTGGTACAGACATCGATTAGCTCCAGTCCTAGGTGAGAAGAAGAAAATCTTCAGCTTACATTGCCTCTTGGCATGCTTGGGCACAGTGTTTGAGTGACTGAGCAGAGTCTTCCAGGGACATGGTGGCAGTGCTGTGGCTGGAACCCAGGAGTGCTGAGGTTCAGCAGTGTTGTGTTAGGTATCATAGCTTGCACATCTAAAAGGTGTGCCCAGGGAAGGTTTTCTAGAGGAACATCCTTAGAGCAACAGAGCAACACTAGTATGAACACTGAAAATCACAGCTCAGACACCCGCCTCATCTCTTCAGTACAGACCTCATCTTCCCTGAGGTTCTCATCCACACTCCCACACCCTCCTTACTCTTGTGAGCCCTGGTGTCAGGGACAGAAAGAATGGGCCTAATCCTGCAAGATGCAGAGTTCCCACTGCCTGCAGGCACAGCAGATGGTGCTTGGTCATACTCGGGGTGAAACCTGGGCAGTCTGCTCCTGCTAGGAGGATGTGGCACCAGGGGCCAAATATTGCACTGGCTCCAGCCACTGCGAGAAGAGTGAGCCCTGAATGGAGCACAACCATCTGTGAATTTACTATTCCTTCTCAAATGCTAATTAGTTATTTACATAAAACTTTGGAACATTTTAATTAGTTGCGTTAATTTAGAATTCACAGAAAGAGAGCTATAAAAGTCTATTATATGGGACGCTTATTCAAATGAAGCTTGAAATGGCACATGGTGATGTACTCACAAATCTCCTGCCAACACAGTAAGAAAAAAAGAGAGGGTGGCCAGGCTTTGAGCGAAGCAACAGGGAGATTGGCGTTTCTGCTACACTGGGCAAGGCTGAGAGGCTGGTCCTGGTTAGGGAGATGGTCCTTTCCCACTTGAGGTCTCAGCTTGGCAGCCCCAGACTTCAATTGTCCCAACATTGTTGTATTCGACATGACCACTAATGCTTCTCTGTTTTCTACTGGTCAGCTATTTTTCCCAAATTTGTAGGAAGTCACTATTATGTTCAAGCTGATTTAAGATGATTCAGATCAGACTAAAAATGGTCAGCAGTTTGTGGAACCACAGGAATGAGATGGATGGACATAAGTCATATAATCATGCTGCCCTGTTTCTTCAGGAGATTAGATGATACAAACAAATGTAAGTCCAGTATGGACTTGCCAGGTGGGCTATAAGCTCCCCTTGGACTGTTTCACAAGTGTTTGCCATTCAGCTCAATCCCTGGGATGGGCACCATAAGGCAGCAAACCTCCTTCCTGCTCCATGCAGGCTGTGACAGCATGCCTAGATACTGTTCCCCTCCCATCCCACCTGCATTGGCAATAAAGGCAAAATGTCCTGGTCCTGCCTCTGCTGGACCTTTATTCTCAAGGTAGGTGAAGAAGTACTTTCTTTCATTAAGTTCTTCCTTTCCTCAGCACTAGATTCAATAAAAGCAAAACTGCTTGTATGTCGCTATACTGATAACTCTGTAAATCCAACTGTCTCCAGTTGTTACAGAATCTAAATTACATCATCACCATTAATCCCAAGATAGAGTTATGCCCAAGCAGCTATATAAAATAGGAGACACTCTGCCCTAAGATTTCGTCTGGCAGGGAAAATTGTTTTCTATACAAAATACAGCACACGTTACCTCTTGAGGTTAAAGACTTGTTTCATTAAATCTACAATTATTCCAAGTGCACTTTTACTAGGAAACTTTATTCCTTTGAAGGAAGGTAAATTCCAGCATCACACGCTGTGCTGTCTGACTGAAGAGCTTGAGGACAGCACGGAGAGAGAGAAATGCAATGCTATATCCAGGATGTAACAAACAGAATTCACAGGTGGTGACAATAAACGTGAGAGGGAGCCACAAACCTTTCTCTGCTCCATGACAAGACACCTGCTCTCTTGGGGTTCCCAAGAAGTCTATGAATATTTCTGTGTTGTTTTCAAAAACTCAACAGAACAGTGGGAATATCAAGGGGTCCATCGGGGTTCCTGTACTTCTCTGATGACCCATAGTCCAGCGTTTTGTAGGCTGTTGGGCAAATAATGCTAAAAAGGTCATGTTTTCAAAACAGAAAAGTTTTTAGCTGCATAGACTCTATGGGCATCTATTACTCTGCACAGATACTGGAAAATGTAAACCATTGTTCATAGCAAGGAAAGGTCACAGACGACTAACATGAGAAGCAAGAAGTGACTATCAGGAGCAACGATCTGTTCATTAGCCTGCGGGTTATGAATGCAGAATAAGAAGCAGGGATAAGTCCTGCTACCAAATCAGGACTATGAAGGGGAGTGGAGAACGTATGTAAAATTCAGCTCTATTTTGCCAGAGAAGCAAGTGGACCACAGAACCTAAGGATGGACTGATTCATCTGGAGATGGAATAACTAACCTGGTTGTGGCTGCTTCCATCTCTAATGTCTCTGGCTTCAGGGGAAAGGATTGGGGCATAGCTCAAGACTGTGCAATCTCATGGGAGTAGATGTGTTGATTTGATGGAGGCCAGCCCGGGATTGTTGTTTCAGTCTTTTTCAAAGATGAAGAGCCTGAAGATACTTGAGAATCACTGCCAGTGTCAGGGCAAATTGGAAATACTCTCTGGGCAAGAATTTGCTTGATAGCAACAACAGAAGGGAATGAAGCTAGAAGGCACTGGCAGCCAACTGGCAGGTAGTTCCCGAGTGTCAAATCCTTTAATCCAACCTTTCAAATCCCATCAAAAGATTTTACAGCCAGTATATAAATGTCCCATGAAATACAAGGCTATTGGAAATTATTGAGGACAGGAGCCAAGCACAATTCAGAAGGAAATTGGACATTACCACAGAAAAGAAGAATTTGCAGACCAATGAGATGTTTTTTGGAAAGCCTTTCTGTTTTGACGCATAAACTAGATTCACACTAACAGAGATGCAAAAGAAGCATAATTCATAATTACTCTCTTACTTTTGTCTGACCACAGTGGGAGCCAGCACGCCAGAACTGTGCTCAGCAGAGCAATCTCTGTTTCCAATTTTGGGCTCTTGCTGTTCATTCAGAGCTCGCCCATTGACCCATCTTCCTGTCACAAACTGATTAAGTGCACATGTCAGAGGGGCTGCTTGCAATATAAAGCAATCAGTGAAAAGGAAAAGGGAACTGGAGGGTATAAAACAAGTAGCATTTTACTAGCAACTTCACCGTGAAGGAGCTAGAAGTCATGGCAGGGCAGTGGCATATGTCAGGATAGTCCAGAGGAAAGCCATGGAAATGGTTGGGGAGCTCAGCCCAGCACCTGTAGCCTTGCAATGGCCTGAATGTTGACCCCCTTCTCCAGCTATATAAAGATAGGCTCCCAGAGTGGGCTCAGAACGGTAGGCACAGCATCACCTCACTGTGCACATGAGGCTCACCCTAAATTTCATTGCTACTGCCCCCAACCCTCACTGTTACCCAATATGAAAGCCCACGAGGAGGACCAGCTTGCAGGAGGCAGGGACATGCTGCCTGGCCTTCTGAGTGGAGGGAGCAGGCCCTCTCCCATCACTAAAAGATGAAAAGGCTTGGACTCAATGTCTTCTATATGTTGGATTCAAACTGTAGTTTTCTTTAAACTGAGGGGGGAAGGACAGAGGAGGAATCACAAAACAAGGTTTGGGGTGTGGAGCTTGTGGCTTAGGGTTTTTTTTATAAGTTCAGTGTCTTGTGAATGAAGACAAGTGGAACAGCCTGACAGAAAACAGTCGTGGAGAGAGTTGGTTGACAGCATCAGGGCCGGGGGCATTAGGACTTGATGTTCCAGCGTCTGACGGCTGGCCCGTGCCTCGAGTGACAGCTTTGCCATCTCCCTGGCTGGTCAGAACTCCCCAGGGCTGCATCCAGGGCGAGAGGAAGACCTTTAATAAAGGGGTAGATCTTTCCTCACCAGCTGGGAAGGGTGAGTAAATCTAACTTTATACTTCATCAGAAAACAGTTTCGCAAAGCTTGTGTACTCAGGTGATGAAGAATTGCAGTTGGCAGATACCAAATGCACATCATATCCCGTAAATCTTTCCTAAAAGGGCATCACAAATTAATCTTCCTGCTAGAGTTCTTAATTTTTTTTTTTTTTTTTAGAGCATCATTTATCAGTTTAATTTAACATTACTTCAGTTGCTAAGGAGCCATGATTGGAAACCTCCACCAAACAGGTTTGAACACTAAAGTCTGGTCATCTAATTGGAAAATATTTTTAAAAACCAAGCTGAAGTCTACCCTCTCCAGCCACGCTGCACACAGCGACATGGAAATGTTCCCTGCTATCTATAATAATAACACTGTTTATTAGTCAAGACTTGTAATTGTTGGAGAGAACAGCAAAATCACAAAAGGTTCAATAAAAGTGACTGGCAAATTAATCTCATTATGCTTGAAATTGAACTGCTTTCCATGCTCCTGGCAGAGATACCTCAAGGATACCGAAACTGCCTCTGTGATGCATTCCATATCATTATCCTTCAACTCTAGGCAGCAATGCAGTGAGTCTCCATCAGGCAGGGACAGGAAGGGGGATGTTTACTTAGTGATGTGTGAAATAATGAATAAAACTTCAGGAAATTTTTGGGGGAGAGTGCTGAGAGGGGAGAGCTTTATTTCATTATGAGGTCACCATCAACTCCAGAAACTTTGCACATTTTTGAAATAATGAGGTTCAAATGGGGGAAACAATAAAGAAAGGTTCAATGCTGGTTCAAATTTCTGCACATCTGAAAACGTATCTTCATTTCAATTAAATCTTGACCTATTTTTAATCAAAAGAGCCCGCTGTGTCTTGCTATCTCAGAAGATGGGCATTGCCAGCAGGATGCTGAGATCTCAGGTCCCAGCTCCCTGGGGAGCAATAGAGGCTTTCCTCGGGGCAACGCGGTGCCAGTGGAGCATACAAGTGAGTCTGCCTCTGTGGGGACCATGGGCTGCACCCCATGTGTGTCCGAGTGCCCCTCCTCACTGCCATCACTGCAGAGAAGGGCTAAATCCAACACACAGAATAAAATGACTTATCTGGTGTCATAAAACAGGTCTCAGATGTACCAGCAGCTGGAACTAGGAGTATGATTGGGTGCCCCAGCTCCCAGCCCATGCATGGCACAGGCTGGGGCATCACACTGAAGCCCACTGTGGGGTCACAAAAGGGACCTGAGCTGTCACTGAAAGGGACAAACAAGATGGAGAGATAGGTCAGTAGTTTTCCTAGATGAGCATTTTCAAAGAAAAATATAGAGTGATGTTTTGAACAAGTTCCTGCCACATAAATAATAAATAAGCAATATAATACTCATGTATGGACATATCCACATATCCACATGCATTACAAAGAGCTCTTCTTTACTCATTAATTCCCTTGGGAGTTAGAAAATCACAGCTGAAAACAATCATTTGTATGCAGAGAGACACAGAGTTTTTGGCAAAAAACCCCAACCAACAAATTAATGTGGGCCATACTCAATAATATTGTCTAAAAAAATAGTGGAACAGATATGTTCTAAAAAGTAAGGAAATAAACAAGCTGATTGATCTTCATATTTGCAGTTTAATGGTTTGGTTTTATAGCTTCATTATCAAGCCCTGATCAATTCAACCTTTGTATAAGGTTTCTAAAAAACTTTGTATTGCACTGGGAGTGGTTCAAACAGAAAAAGGGGTGAGAGGTACCAGAAAAAAGGCAAAACTCCCTAAATTTGATTTTAAGTAAGCTTAAACCAATGCTTCCATTTTTTTTTAATTCATCTTCAGAGCCAAAAAATTCCCAGTTCTCCCAGGCATACTGGCGTGCCTGACAACTGGGCAGGTGGACCATGAGCCAGCAGCTTTGCTTGCCCCTGCCATTCCCTTCTCTCACCACTGGCAGTGGTGGACACAGGCAGTTCCGCTTCTGCCCCAGCGCTTCCACTTGTGTGTTGCACCTTCAAACCATGCGGCATCAATCTTTGAGCAATAATATTTGATCTGATATTACATAATCTGTTGAGCATAGAAAAATCAGGAAGATCAGAATAATGTCTACCAGCAGAATGAGTTTGATCACACTGATTGTTTTTTTTTTAAAAAAAAAAAAAGAAAAAAGTTATTAACAAATTAAATGTTTACCCTGGGTATTGGGAGGATGAGATTGAACACTTGAAGTGACTTTCAATCAAGACAGTTTTCCTGGCCTTTTGCAGTATCCCTTGACTTTGGTTCTGATTTTAAACATTATAGTTTTAATCTATCATTACTTCCTCTGCTCTTGGAATCAAAGTAGTTCAAAGCACTTGTATTTACTGAATGTCATTAGGTTGCGGTGGTAAAGTAGCTGAACTTGTACCCTTAATCCACTCCTTATTACAAAGCAACATAAGATAGAGCCGTCTTTGCCCAGTAGTGCTTTACCAAGTAAAGCCTGGACACCGTTCCAAAGCACAACGATGAGAGGTGGAAAGGACTGATCTTCCACATTTCTCCAGGCTAACCTTAAAGGTTAATAGAAAGAGAACAACAGATGTCTTGTGAATTATTGCTTTGCATATTAAACCTTCCTCCTTGTGCTGAATGCAAGGCTGGAGCATTCCTTATTTTGTTACAGAAACTAGAAGTAGTTGATTTTAGCCATAGTGCCACCAAATTTTATTTACCTCATGCTTGGAGAGTTGTTTGAGGAAGAGATGACAGATACTACCAGCAATAACAAAAGCATATGCACTTTGAATATAAAACTGAAATGCAAAGGACTTACTGAGCTACTCCCAGAAGTGCAAGCACACCTGGCTGCAGCAGGAGAGAAAAATGGAGAGATGCCCTTTGGGGATTTGTAACAGCTCCTTTCCTCTGTGTCCAGGTACCTGAGGAGACCTGCGGGGTTCACTAGCTCTGCCACACTAGGTGTACATGCTGCTGCTTTAGGTAAGTCTCTAGCAACTCACCTTGCTCGAGTTTTCACTATCTATCTAGAACAACCCCCCGTGAGGACTTGTGTGATGGTTGTTCCAAAGACCATGTTCCAGGGAGCTGCGAAACTTTAAGGTGCCAAACGCTACCTTGTTAGGGTGCATCAGGAGTTAAACTGATGATAATATGTGTCACAAATACTTTCAGGAATGACAAAACTTCATCCTCCATTGTAGTTGTTGAGTTGTTGGCTGTGTCTCACTGTAAATGTTTTGAACAAATAATTCTTAAACTTCAGACTCTTCCTTTAAGGGTATTTCCTACTGACAATTTGTGCTTCCCATTGAAAGAAACTGATTCTCCATTCAACAAATGAAATGGTTACCAGAATGACATATCAAGAAACCAAACTCTCTGCTTCTCTCCCAGCAGGCAGGACTCAGCTTTATCAGCCTGCTGTAGGGACTCTGCCACTGCTCAGCCCCCAGCACATCATGCAGAAACTCCCCTGAGCCCTCCTCATTGTGAGCTTCTCCCTTGCACCACCACCAAATGCCTCCCCAGTAAACATTTCTGAGCTAGCCGTGGACTTTGAGGACTGGACCTGAGATACACAGAGCAAAGGTGTCAGCCCAGAGTCCGAACCACACAAATTCTTTCACAAGCAGATGCAAGATCTCTGAGCTGGTTTGCCTTAAACATTGCAACATTTCTTTTGCTTGGGCAAGTAATCTAATAGGTGTCACCCTCGCTATACATAAAAGACCACTTAAGCTTGTCTTAATTTGTAGAATAGCATTTAAGGTTAAGCTCATGTTTAAACAACAAGCAATTTTTTTTCTTTTAATTAAGATTTATACAGGTTCCCATCTGTAGACTAAACAATAAAGTTCTAATGATCAGAGGTTCTAATTATGATCATTCTGTAATTGAAATAATGCTATGCCTCAGAAGAAGACTATTATGATGCCAGTTAAAGGACTGATGAGCTGCAAAGAAGGATTAACAAAGGTCTGTAAAAGACTCTTGTGGTTCTTATGAGGAGTTTGAATGCTTCCTTGAAGTATTCAATAATTCTTTGAAGTATTCAAACAAGTATAATGTAATATATAGTGTGACATGTCCATAGATTTATACCATGGCGCCGGTAATGGTTGAAGGTCAAGGACATGACGAAAGCAATAGAATTAATTATTAATACAAGATAGAAGAAAATAAGCCAGCAAAGGCTGCATGAAGTGATGTAGGAGACAGATTAAAAACATAAAGAGGGAAGTCAGTGGGAGTCAACACTGGGAAAACAATCAACATTCACCACGATATTGGTTTCTTTGGCTGAAAAGAGCTCCCTCCACACTCTGATTGATGAAATACACTTGAATCTGATATTTCTTCTTGCCTAAACGACCATCTCTAATCGCAAGCTCCACACGTTGCCGCTTTCTTCATCGTTCAGCTGGTCAGGAAAGAAAAGCTAATTACAGAATGTTTGTTTAGTAATTGTCTGGTTCTATTCTGGAATTTGCTTCTGGTGCTAACAAATGCGACTCCATTATGTCATTTATCATGTGAACAGTCAGGTTGAGGAACATTTTAAATCAGGAACTATTTCGGTTTGCATGAGAAATAACCCCACAGAACAACTGACAGCATGTGTGAGCAGAAAAATTCCATGCCTGGAAATGATAGGTTAGGTGATTTCACTGGATAAAAAGCTTAAGGAAATCTCTTTTTACCAGCAGAGCAGAGTCTTCATGGGGAAAGGAAGAGTTGCAGCCTCATATTTATCCTCATGAGGAAGCTCAGATTACAAGTTATTTAACTGGCTTGCTAGGAGAGACATTTGTTTTCTGTTACCTTTTCTGCTATCACCCATTGCAAGGAAGAACTTCTATTTAGATCTTGAAAGTTATGCTCTAAACCTGACTGGAGTACAGATGACATAGGTTGTAATTATATCTCAGATATAGCAAGAGCAAGAAAGTTAAGCTAAGGGAGGAGGGTGAGGGGGTGTGGAGTGGGGTGGGGCACCAGCCAGACATTACACACAGAAATACCTGGAAAGTGATGGGGATTCACAGCTCTTATCCAAACAGCTCCCTAACCATAAACCCACGCTCGCATGAGAAACATTAAATTCCCCATGTTATCCTGTGACAGCAAGTACACGACTTTTTCCTGACTTCGTACTGTCCAAGGCAATGCACTTATCCATTAGGGTGGGATCTCACACATGTCCCCTGTACGGATGTCATTGGTGGTGAACCTGAGCACGGTGATTTGGGCTCAGCCTAGAGAAAAGCATCTGGGAGCACACAACCATGTGAGAACAAACTGGAAATTTTCTCTGAGGGTATTTTCAACCTGACTGATTGCACAACTGCTGGTTGAGGAACTTGTCTGAAGTGACTGGTCAAAGAAAAAACACCCCTTTAATAGGGTACCCTCCCAGTAATAGTGGAACAGAAGTTGTTTGACAATACTTTGGGTAATATCTTGAAGACTGTAGATGACTAATAATAGCAGTGTCTTTCTTCCAAAAATATGAAAGTCATAAAAATGATGGCTTAGAGGGACCAAAACTATTTATAAACTGGAGAAGAATTCAGTGAAGAGTTTTGACTAAAAAGGAGTGGAGGGGAGAATTTTAATGTGCTTGAAATAGAAGTCAACTCTTAAAGAAAAATATGCAAATTTAAAGTATTTTAAATGGTTTTCAAAAAAGTCGAGTGGCTCAAACATGAAAGGACGCCTTTTGTTTTACATCAGATGAAGATTTTATGTTCCACAGGGTGAGCAACCTTGCTTTGAAACATCCTCTAACTTCAGCCTTCTGAGGATGGACAGAGGACATTGGTTCACCCAGGATCTCTCATCTGTACTATTCACAGAGAAATTTAACTGAAAACATAACGAAAGTTTTCAGGAGCATTGAATCCCATCATAGGGCTTATTGTTCATTTCCTTTTGGCCAATTATTCTCTTCAGAAGTTTCTCTGGCATATTATGAAGACTTGAGTGTTAAACCTGGGAGGCTGTTTAACTTGCAGCCTATCAAGCACATCTTTACGTTGCTGGTTAACGACTTGTGAACTTCATTGTCAGATGCTGCTTTGCGACTTTGCATCTCCCAGTTGATGGCTCTCTGCCATGAGCCGAGCAACTGCCGGGGTTCGAGGGTGCCTCTCGCCCCTGTGAAATTCAAGTTCATTCTTTTTCTGCTCCCCTCGCTTTCTCCTTGCAAATTTATGACTTGCTAACAAATGCGTTGCTCTTGATTCCCTCCTCTTCAGTGATCTTTAAGATCTCTCATTTCATAAGGAAGAGGCAGGTGGGTGATCTGCTTCCCAAAAAAAGTGTTTCCATAAGCGTGACTTGTGTCTTAAGGCTGCCTATACATCTATTCAATTTCTTTTGACTTAATTGTCTTTATTGTGTGTATGAAATTACATAGCAATAATTAACTGCCCTAAACAAAGTGTTTTCCTCAAGGTGCCCACACTCCTGTGAGAGCTGTAGGTTGCTGTACTGACACAGGCAGGCAGCATCCTTTCATCATTTTTCATATAAATTGAATACTTCCTCTGCTGATCTTTACAGCTGTTCTCTGAATGCCATCCGCAAATAATGAAATATTCCTGTGGCTCACCCAGTCCTTCAAAAACCTTTGTCTGAGCTTGCTATGCCCTAGGAGGATAGTAACATTTATTGCACCTTTGAACATCTTGGCTCAATCTCTCTTCCTGCTACAGGAAATGAAATAGTCTCAAGGGCTTTCCCTTGAAGAAAGATGAGGAAACTCAGGATTAGAAGTTACCAGGAGCATCCCTGAGTCCTGTCCTTTGCTTTCACAGAGCTCATGATGTCAATTATAATCATATCGATTTCCATTTAAAAATTGATTGATACATTAAGCTATTTTACCCTTCCTGCATCTGCCAGGAGGCTGCTTCAGAATCTTTCTTCCTGGGTTCTTCAGCAGGTAATGATAAAGGGGCAGGGTGGATCTTTAGCAGAAGCCACCCACATCCAAGTAGAACCATCGCTGTGACACAGCACCAGTAAGACCAGCACATCCCCCTGCTCCTGCCGCTGGAGCTGGTCCACTGCAGCTGCGTAGGGCTGCAATGCACTGATCTGGAACCAGGGAAATCAATTTCAGCTGGGGTGGGAGGAAATACAGCACATTCCTAGTAACTGTGCAAATGCAAATTTATTACTCCTAGGTCTTCTCTAATGTAAATCCAGTGAGGTCAGTGGATTTAGAGCAAAACTGGCCATTCTGCTTCATCTGTTACGCTCATTTTTACAATGATGGATAGCAGCTATTAAGAGAAAGGAACTTTCTAATGCCTGGAACTACACTAACCTGGGAAATGAGCAGCGAGGATGCCAGGAATCAGTCTTTGTGCAGATGGGGATTCTGCCTAACCACAGCACACAACGGTGCCAACAGCCTCCACCAGTGTGAACTGCTACAGCTCCATCAGCGCAGCGCTGATTAACAGGAGCAGAGGGTCCTGCCCTTTGGTTGAAACATGCCAGCCTGTTATGGAGGAATTCCCAATGTTGGCAAATAACAGGATCTCCCTACAGCAAGGCCTTGCTAATCTGTAGCTGCCCTCTCCAGGGACTGTGTAAGGTTTTCTGCAGTTTCTTGAGTTTGCTCCTAAAATCTTCAGTTGCTCGTGTAACCTTTCTAAGAGTTACACAAAAGGATTGTTTTCCTTAAGAAGTCCTTAACTTATGCACAGATAAACTGAGAGTCTAAAGGTTAATGTTGCTTCATCACTGCTGAAGTGAAATCAAAGATTTAAAAGGCCATTCTATAAAATGATATCGCATTTTTAGGGGAAAAAGTAAAACATTATTGATTAGAATAATAAGTTTTTGGAATGTGCTAATGGAATTTTTTTCATCCACTGGACACGAAGCTCTCTCTTTTTTTTTTAACTATTGCAGTTCACCATCACAGTTACTCAGAAAAGCCGGGTTTTTTTCAGAAAAAGAGACTATTGAAAAACTATCGAAAACATCAAAACATCTTATAAACTTATGTAAAGACAGGAAGAGCTTTTGCAATTATGCAGGATTAGAACACGATGCATTAAGGCTTCTCCTGCTTTCTTAAGATCTTTTAACTGGCTCCATTTAGTCAGGAAAGGCAGTGTTACTTCAGCGCCTTTTCCCTTTTGCAAGGGTGTCAGCAAACTATCAGCCAGAGAAGCAAAGTGTCTGAAAACAACTCCAGAGACCACTCCCTGTAAAAATATCTAGCAGTAGGGAATTGCCTAGAAGACTAAAGGCTGTATTCAGATTATCTAGTTTTAGTAATCTGCTCGCAGCCGCTCACTTCTCACTGGAATCAATAAGCAAGCCAGGTAAGATGCGGCTGATTAATGCCCAGGCCAGATACTTTCTTCAAAGACTGTTTGAGAGAGATGCTGGTCTTGCTCAACTGAAATTCCAGCCCAATTTAAGTGTCCCTGCAAACTCCACAATCACACAATTTATACAGAATTCTTCTGTTGTGAGGAAGGATGCGAAGTTCAGGCAGCCTAAATGCAAACCATGTCCAATGTGTGTAATTGTGGGTCAGATACCTGCCAAACGTTGAAGCCTTTAGCAGAATGAGAAGATATTCTTCTCCATCACTGTTTTGAAATAGTTTTAGCTTGTATGAAACACAGACTCACAGGACTGGAAAATATATCCAGCCGTGGGCTGTATCAAAACATTTGTGACAGAGATTTGAATGGACTTAGGTGCAAGTCACGTAAGGTCAAGATTCCATTTGAGAACCATTTGCATTAGCAGTCCTACCACCACGGTAACACAGAGGAAGAGACACTAATGACAGTTAGCACATGAACATGGACAACAGCTATTTGTTACATCCTCAGGAATAAATGTAGATGAACTCAAAAAGAAGCTGTGCTTCCAACCCCCCCCCCCCTCATTGTGAGGGGGTTTATAGAGGTTCACACACCTTGCCTCGCCAGGGAGCGCTGAGTTGAGATCTAGTTTGAATATAGCAATACGGCAAAGCGTACACAAGCTGTGTTAGTTAAGCTCACCTGACACAGATACAATTGCAACTGCTCGTGCATTTTGATGAATGAGCAGCGCATACCTGTCTGAAAGCCACACGTGCCTGCAAAGCCAGGCACAGGTTCCTCCCTGGAAAATGGTTGCAGCAGAAAATATTCAGCCTTTACATCCCTATGTGGGTAACCTCAGCTTCTTGACAGAAGCAGATGGGAAGTTCATGTGCTGCTATGTTAAAAATGTCTGTCATTCTCCCGCTTCTTCTGTCCTGTATCTTAGGTTATCAGGCGTGCTCTTCTCAATGCCAGTTAAAACGTAGGTGGAAAACACAGAAGGCACGTTCATTTATAACTGCACAGACTATAATTATATGTAGTCTAGGGTTTGTTTCCTGAACTAGGAAGGAGGAAAAATGGGTTAGGTGGGTGTGAGTAAAGTAACGAGCAGGAACATGTCTTTTAGAGGTTATGAAACTACCTTAATCTCTCAGCGTCAGAAATGCTGGGTAGGAACAAACAAATCAGAAAACTGCATGCAGGCTGAGAGCTGGGACAAATACAAGGGAATTGGGAACTGACAAGGGAATAGTAACAACTTTCTGATCCAGCCTGGGAACTTAGCATTGCAAGCAAAAAATGGAGGAGAAATATGAGGTCACCACTACAGCTTATTTGCGGAAAGATAAATGCAATCTTGGGATTAGCAGGTGAGATATTTCCATGAGAAAGGTGGACTTTCATGTCATTGTATGAAGCATCAGTGACGCTTCCTCCTATTTAATGCTCTAACTACTTTTGGTCATCCATATGCACTTTAAGATTAATTGAAACCAGAGCAGATGGAGAGAAGAGGTCTGAGGTGAATCGAGAGTCATTTAGGAAAGAAGATTGAAAAGCCAGTCCTGTGTAGCTTGAGGGGGAAAAGGAGGAAAGAACTGACTCCATAAAAATACCTGAGTAAGGAGCAGAGAGCAAAACAAATACTGAAATGAAGAGCTGGTGCCAGAATATGCAGGAATAAACAAGTGATGGAAATGACACGAAAGTTCCTGACTGTCAGGAGATGGACAGGCTGGGGGAATCTCCCAGAAGCAGTAACGGGCAGAAAATACAAATTTATTTTACTTGGAGCATGGTCCTTTTGTGAAAAGGACCGTAAACAACATTGTGCCTGACATGGCAGAGAACTGGGCTGTATGAACCAGGCTCCTCCTGTGCTTCTAGCTCTAAATTGCCTAACGGGAATAGAACAGCAGCAAATCAAGGCCTTTGGCCACTTGTTACTGGAGATCTGTGGAATATTTTCGCAGCAGTCACAATGCCAGCAGCTCCAGTGTCCTGGCTAAACACCAACACATTCCTCTGCTATTTACGTCCCCCCCGTGGTTTCATTTAGTAATGCTCCTCTTTGCTCCCTGACCAAAAATTGTGGCACAATGCAGCTTTTTCGTGCTTAAAAATTGTTTTCTATTTACCGAATTGCTCTTCAAACTGTAGTGTAATTCACTCTAGGGTGTAGCTGTGTTGCATTTTAACCTGCACAGAAATAGCATGTGCAAGCGTAGAGAGAGGATGGGAGAAAAAATAGCAATACAAAAATAATTCTTATGACAGCGCTGAGCCCAAGTGAGCAATATTACCCTTATTTTACAGTTGGGAATTGCTGATTCTTTTCATCTATAAAGAAAAAGAGTTTAAAACCTTTCCCATGAAAACGCAATAAGCAGGAGTGCTTTGGGGCTTTGCTATCAGCTCGAGCCTTAAACTAATATCTGGAAACTTGGTCTTGAACCTTAATTCATGAGCCTTTCAATGAAGCCTTAAAGTTGAATTCTGGCTTTCTGCCAAAATCAGAGAAAATTAATGACTCTGGCCTAACGACCCAAATTTGCACTGGCAGGCTAGCATTTTGGAACAGTATGAACTTCCCAAGGTGTATGTGTCGATGACCCGTAACCTGCATTACCAGTATTGCAACAGTGCCTGGATCTTCTCAAACAAGAATAATGAAATGGCCTATCCCAGATCTGTATCTATGGATGGCAGATATTCTGTAGAACAAGGTATCATTATTATTATTATTATTTAATTTTTCTACCAATCACCAGAGCAGCTGAGCTACTCCCACAGCTGCATAAAATATCTCGACTAAAATATGCGATCCTTTTGTTATTTCATCTTCTGTGAGAAAAGTGGACTGTCGTGTTTCAACAGAAGATTTTAAGCACACATTTCTCTGTAAGTATGTTGGAAAATACAGCTCACAGAATATGCCTTGCTATTCCAGTTTTGCCTATATTCAGTAATGCAGCCAAGTATCCAGATATCTAAAGTAGCTCCAGACAAGATAGCTTGGTTCCTGGAGCAGTGAAGGCAGCATGGAGTAAAACATGGACTGATCTGCCTTAACAGTTGGGGAAATTAGTCTACACGGAGCTCTGCCTTAACAGGTTACTTTAACACTTGGATAGATTTGGGTTAGAGATGGCTTGAGTAGAGCTGATTCTAAGCACAAGCCAAGTAGGCAGATTTTCAAGGACATTCACCACCAGGACATGAAAGTTGCTGAGATAAGAAACTTTCTGCCCAGATTTGCTGTGCCAGAGCCCTGGGAAGGGAAGGGGAGAAGAAGAGCAGGAGGAAGAGCTACTCCTGACGGAACAGCAGGAGCAGCAGTGGCCTTCCATTGTAGCTCCCTCACACCCTGTGGTACAGCCAGACCACAGCTGCTCTTCCTTGGGGTGTGTGGGGGAACTTCAGGTATGCCCACCTTGATGAGCTAAGGTTGGCTGATGAGGGCAGAGACCCCCCTTCACAGCTGCAGTGTGTGTGTGTGGTGGTGCCCGACATGGCCTTGCAGAGAAGCCAGGGAGATGTGTGGCTGTGAGAAGGTGCCCTGGCCAAGCCGTGCTCTCCAGGATAGGTTTGTTGCAGAGCAGCTTCATGGGTTGGAGTGTAATTTGGTCTCCTGGATATGCTGGAGCCACCTCCTGGAGATAACAACTAAAATACTGAACTCAGACGAAGTGTTGCAGCCAATAGCACTATGAAATGCTGCAGCACTTTGCACTGACAGGAGTTTCCTTAGCACTAGAGGCTTTATGTCCAGACATAGCGCTTTGCTGTCAGACCGCCAAGAGGTGTCAAAAGCACAGATAAGGCCAGGTCACTCGCTGCCAGGATGGAAGAGACTCCTGGCCAACCTGAGAGGATAGAGAACTTTTCTCCTTGACCAGGAGAAGGGTACTCCCACACTAGGGGCTGCACCGATTATCACTGGCTGTTCTCCAGCTCTCAGCCCAAAATTCTGTGGATTCTTCCTCCACTCCTCAGCCTCTCATTTCCCTGGGAGTCTACTTCAGGCACCTGCTCCTCACCCACCAACAAATTCAGCCTCTTCCAGTCAGCATCTGTAGCAGCAACACAGCAAGAAGGTGCCATTTCTCTGGGACCAGGCGGTATCGTGATGTGCGGGGCACCTCCGTCACACCATGGAGGGCAGAGGGGCAACTTGGCTTTGCTGGGGCGCAAATGCCCAGTAGAGAGCGGCGGGGGAGGCAGCATTAGGGCTGTGCCCTTCAACCCTTCTCCCTAGGCAGGCTCCAAAGGCTCCGCATGACCCTTGGCCTCCTGTGGGACGGGGCTCCTGCCTCCAGGTAGCCCCCTGCCCTCCAGCCTTGCCTGCCCGCATCGCCAGGCCAGCTCAGGCCAGGAGAGGGAGCCGTGGCCCAGGCGGAACCCGCCTTCTCCCGATAGGACCCCGCAAACTGCCAGAGGGAACTGCCAGAGGGGCAGCAGCTCCCACCTTCTCCCCGCAGCGACACCCCCGGAGCGGTGCTGGGGGGATCCCCCCCTCCCC
>WEIS01093755.1:0-10048 GCA_013389965.1 Todus mexicanus
TGCATGCAACTTGCAGGGGAAAGCCAGCGGGACTAGTTAATCTGTCGAAGGAGAGAGGAGAAACTAGTTAGATATTTTCTCTGTGGTTATTACCAATCAAAAATGATGGTATGGAAATGTGTCAGAATATTTATGAAAATCTATTTATGATAAAATTATAGATAATACTTAGTTGTCTCATTCTGCGTTTTTTTGCTTTAACCTTCTGTCCTGAATACTCTTGTGAAATAAACAGCAGCTATGACATCTGAACATGATTAATTTAATGATCTAAAAAAGATGCTATTGTTAACAACTGTAACTGCTTTCAAGTAACCTTCATATTTGGCTGCTGCTATGTTTTATCATGCATATTGTGGCTTTTTTTTTTTTTTTTCTCCCTTTGCTTTTGTATTGCTTTAAAAAGACAACAGAACATGCTGTGAGTTAATGTTTCACTTGTAAAAGGTTATGGATTAAGCTCAGCTGGTTTCTCAGGCTGACACAGGGTTCATGATTAGAAGAATGAAAACAAACATGAATTGAAAATGTCACTAACCTTTATTGGGCCCTGAAAATCCCCAAGCCTGCATGACAGGAGGCTTTCCTGTTTTCAACAGGATAAAGAAGATTGAAACAAAACAGCACGGATCTTGGCTATTTACATCTTTTAATGAATGCTCTTCACGTTTGGGTCCCTTTGTCAATCTCCCAGTTTTCAAGGGTTTAGCTGTGAAAAGTGCGGATGGTATCACATACTCTTATAAACCATGGAGTAGACATCTGTCTAGGATGCTGTTCCCTCCAAATTATGCTTAGTGTAAAGGACCATGTTTTAAGTTTCATTTATGACTATGCATGTATAAGGTAGCCAATTATCCAGTCTGTGTTCGATAGCAGAAAGGCTGAATAAAATAATCTCTAAATAACTGCACCCAATTTAATTTTATAAAATTAAAGCAGAGAAAACATTTTTATAAATTCTAGATTATAGTCTAGTTTGAACTTAAAAGCTTTCTAATGCAAAAAGAAAACCCCTTTCAGTTAAAAAAATCAGATCTTGCTCTAGGTGCTGTGGAAAAATATGCCCTGTCTTAGCAAAGGCAGGAGGAGCTCAAAACCAACTCCAACTGGTCTGAGTGGAAACCAAAAATGCCACTGATCTGGGAGACTTTGTTTTATCAAAAGCACGGACTCAGGCCCAAAATCTTAGCACTGCAAACTGAAGCAGCCCATTGCACAGTATGACTATCCTTCCTCAGCACTAACTCTTCCCATGCACTAGAGAAGAATTAAGCATCACACTGCCTTACAGACTCAGACACTCCCTGCTTCCTTATTGCCTCACACTGCTTAGCTGACTTTTTTATTTCAATCAGATTACTGAAAACACAAAAGAATTACCAAATGTTTTTTCATCTAGGCTGTAGAGAAAAAAGGTGTATTTTTCTCTCCGTTTAAACATTTTTAGCTGCATGTTTTAGTAACAGCTGTGCCATTGCTTCACTGATTTCATTGGTAACCTGAGAAAATACTTTATGGAGGAAGAACACCAGGGGATCCTGCAACAAAATATATTTCCTTCTCCTGATCTATAAATGTCTGGTGGATACGGAATTTTTGCCTCACAAAATCACATTTACCTTTTTCACAAAGTGAAGTGAGGTAACATAGACCCACGCTTAGTACATAATTATTTAAAATATCCTACTATTTCATGGTACAACTCTGACCTGCAACTGAGATTTAATGAAGTGCTTTGGCAGAGAATTAATATTGGGGGAACATAAACCTGCAAATTTTTAGTCTCACTTCATCCAATTATAGTTCTTACATTACATAATCTATTTTACAGTTTTTGGTGTAGGAGCAGAGTGAGATCTTACAATATTTTAATGAGGACTAGGTTGTTTTTTTTCTCTAGCTATTTTAGTCTTTTGAAAACATTGAGGAATATTATATGATAAAATTTGCTAAGGTTTCTTAATGATATATGACCCTAGACCACAGCTTCAAAATCAGCTGAGGCCTCAGCTTCTAAAGGTACATAAATGTGAGTCCCATTTATTGAAAGTCATAAAAGAGATTGAGTTAACTGAAAATGAAATAAATGGCTATTAAGTGCTCAAAACCTAAAGTGTTGGCTCCTTTAACAGTTGGGCTTAGGCTGACAAAGGTGGCTTTGCAAGGCACTATCCAACTTCCAGATGTTTTGCCACACAGTGAATTTACATCTATGATCCCATGTTCTCTATGTGGATGGAGAAAGTAGGGAGTGTGGTGGAGAGCTACGCAAACTACCTATGGGAAGAAATACCAAGGAGTATTAGGGACATGACCACCTATCTTGTACTGTCAGGTGAGTATCATGCCTTGCCATGTGCTAAATTGCCTCTCTTTCACTTCTCCAATGTCAGCTTGGAGGGAAAGAGTGTGAGTCACTTCACTGTAACCCTATAAATCCGTCATTGCGTATGAAGTGTGAAGCGTGCCTCTCATGCACTTCTACAGAACAGGACAACTTGATGCAGTTTGATGGTTAAGATGCTCATATGGAGAATAGAAGCTTAAAGGGAATTTAATCCTGCATCCGAAGGAAATACTTCTGATACTACTTCTACTGACTGGGATAAGAAGGGCTGGAATGAGGGAAGGGATGGCTTCTCCTCCTCGCTGTGACTTGTTTGAGATTAGATATCCTTGGGTTATATCTGACACATCAGCTTTTGAAGATAAGGCAGGTGGTAGAAAGCCTTCCCTGGGAATGTCAGGAGGTTTAGGTGTGAGATAGACACCGAATTGCTGAGTGCTTTCATGGCTCAAGCACTTCTCCTCATTCCTTGTGCACAAACTTAACCTCCTCAAGATTTATTGTATGGAAACTTCAGGAAGTGTTGAGGATTTGATTTTGGTGCCTAAAATGGTGTTAAGATGCCTGCATTCTCCTCCTGAGTCTCATTCACAGAGACAACATTTTTAAAGATACATAGTACAGGAAGGTACCTAAGTGCTTTATTTTTATGTCAAAGGTGCATGGAAAATTCATTTCGTTTTGTTACTGTTTGTCTGGGACACACATCGATTTTCAGTAGAAATAATCTGGTATTAGACTTCTGGAGTCTTCAATACTTTTTTTAATCTCTGCTTTAGTATATGTTTAGGCTGTAAAAGCCCAAAGGACCAAGGCTCCAAAGGCATTTGTGTGTCATTGGAAATCATTTTACTGCTATGTTATCTATTCTGTGATAATAGAAGGTGCAGAAAAGAAAAAAGTAAGTTCTGGCTTTTTCATGTTGTCTCTAACTATAATAGTTAAAATTCCATGTTATTTCTCTGGGGGGAGAAAAAAAAAAAAGGAGCCATGCTGAGAGTATTTGCAGCAATGTTACATTGTTTAGTTTAACTTGCTAAGCTCTTGAGAGCAGTTTTACTTAATGTATGGTGCTATATAATGTCTTGGCTTAGTTTGGACTGTGTAGGAGCGAAGTATGAACTCAAGCATAATTCAGTGACCATTGGTTTTCATTTTGAACATACATGGGCACACCCTGATTTATTGCCAAAGTGAGGAGCTAGTGATACGGTTTCTGCTAAATTCTCCCAATGTACTTGTGTCTTGGCCCGGGTGCTTGTGACTGTTCAAACAGAATGGCTCCCTTCAGTGGAGAACTGAGCTAACTGTTTAAAGGGTGGGGTTTTTCCATAATAAAACTTTACAGCACTTTTACGTGAATTTAGTGTTTGTGAAAGGCCTTGCACTGGCAGCCTGGGGAACAGAGGCCCTAAGCTCATTCACAGACTGTGCACATTGCAGCCAGGGGTGGTGGTGGTGCTCCTGCCCTGCTGTACTCACATGTTCTTCACAGCCCAAACATAATCACCTGTGCTGGATAAAAGATGGATTTGGTCTCTGATGCTCTTCGGTCATTTAATTTTTATGTGAGACTGTCACAGGGCTGTAGTTTGATTCCCGCTTTGAAGAGGGTTTGTGGTGTGGAGGCTTGCACGCTACCTTCCTCTTCATATACAATATCTTTTACCTAGTAGTCTTTTTTTTTTTTTTTTTTTTTTTTTTTTTTCAAGTAAAGTTGAAAAACTAAAANGCAGTACCGAAACCAGCAGGATTTGTACCAATAATTTCCACTAATTGAAACATCTTTCATTTAATAATCCAGCTCTTTAGCTCAGTTGAAATGTGGCAATTTAAAAAGTAGAGGAAATGTCTTTACATGCTAGAACTAAAATAGAAATACTTCTGTAGGCATTACCAACACTAGTTCTAACAAAAAACATAGGGATAAATTTGTATTAGAATGTATTAAAATAAGTATGCACTTCAGAAGCTGTAATACAGTGTATTTGAAAACTGCAACTCAAGCCAGTAAAGATGCTAAGTAGAGACAAGGAGCCTTATCAGGATTAGTTAGACTGCACATCCGCTGTAGCTTTGTGTTTCACATACCTGTGGCATAGCAGTCTAGCTTGCTGTGAGACAGAAGTACAGCTAATTTAGTGCACTTCGTGAGAAGGGTTGAGATGTTTACAGCCATGAGATTCTTCTGCTATCTCTGGGCCTAGAGATCCTTTAAGCTGGCAGCCAAATGGCTGAAGGAGGGAGTCTTGTGAAGATCAGGCGGCTCTGTTTCTGCTAAACCAGCAGGCACAAACAACTCCTGAAAGCCAGAGTGTCCAAGTAGAAACCTTTGCCTAATTAATAGCTAAATATATATGACTGTAGTACTCAACTCTCCACCCTAAATCATGTTAAACGGCACCTAGAAGGCAGGGACAGGCAAAATTGGGATATAAAAATCACCAAGGGGATACACCCCTTTAGGAGGAGAAGAATTAAAGGTCTAGCAGAGCTGGTCAACAAGTTGTGCTTCTCTCCCTCCACCAAATACAGGGACGCCTTCTTGGTAAGAATTGTGCTTTCAATATCTGGTATACCTCTCATTTCAATTAGCTATAGTGATATAACTCAGGCCTGTGCCTCTGACTGCATCGGATGTTACCTGGGTATTCATAACGTGAGCTCTATTACCCTTTTGCAGTTAGTGTATTTCTCAATGGCTATTCCGAACCTCTCTGTCGCTTTAATAAATCAAACCTATTTGTTTAACCTTTAAACTGTCTCAGCGTAAGTCCTTAACTGGGCTCTGAAACTGGTAATTACCGTTTTGACTAGATAGACACACACGTGTTGGTTACAGCCCCTTAACTGGGGGGTCCTGAGAAAGGAATTGTTAACCTGTCTCTGTGTGAGTCCTTAACCAGACTCAGGAACAGGTCACTGCCATTTCCACTGGAGCTCTATAGGAGGGTTCTGAGACAGACGCAAACGTGTTGGTTATGCGCCCCCCTAACCGGGTGCCTGAGACAGCACTCTCAGACGTATCTTTTACTTTGCGAAACTGCTTTGTGGGTTCTAGCAGGTAAGTGTCTCCCCTTCCTCCTTTCTTCCTTTTCCCTTTTCTCCTTTCCCCCTCCACCCCCCCTTAACGTGACCCCTTTGCATTAGCTGGACAGGCTGCCCCTTGCAGCCCCATCCTGGTCTGGGGAGGTCACACCGCTCATTTTCTTTAGGAAGAGAGGAGGATGCCTGCTGTTCATTGAGCAGCCCAGTGCTGGGAGCATAGCCCAGGAACAGGAAGAGAAAGGCATTGCCCAAACCATCAGTGAGAGGCAGGGGCACTGAACAGATCCAACACCACAGGGAAAGAGGCTTAAGCATCTCAGGCAGTCCTAGGCAGGAAAATCAGTATATAGATGATTCAGCAAATACACGGTACCTTTAGGTATAAGAAGTAGCACACTTGTGAGCATCTAGGGCACTTTTTTTACAGATATCTTGAAGGCTTAAGCATTGAGAACCAATGCAAATTCTGTGCTGTCTACTCTTTGAGCATTTTTCAATTTACCTAAATTACAATCTGTGAAACAGTTATGGTAAGGTAATTAACATTTTTAGTGGAGCTTTAAAACATAGGAGGAATTAAATACTTAGGGATGGAATATACACTTCTCCCATGGCATGGGCATTTACCAGAGCTCGGGGGAATACTTTCTAAGGAAGAAAAAAAGAGAAAAAAAGAGGAGGAAAAAAAAAAAGATAAAAAGAAAAAAATCTTATTCTTTTAGAAAGTAATATCAAGATGACTGGTTCTCTTGGGGAATGGCCTTGTAGTGATCTGAGGTTAAATGCTTCACTTTGTATTTCCTGATGATTCAACTCTGAGAGATTTCTGTCTTTGTTGTTAATTTTCATTAAAGAATAATTTAAAGCTATTAAACCTCAATGAATTTGAGGCTGAATTCAGTACAAGTGATTGTGTTTAGAATTAAATACAACAATTTAAAGATAAAGAACTTATCTCACAACAGTGTTGGATTTTGTGATGATGCTGTTTCAACGTATACACAAAAATATGGTTGAATATATTTTTTTTCTATGCTCTGTTTGCGCTTAAAGACCTACTGGAATCTTGTATTAATTTTTGTGCTTAATTTTGCATATATTGAGAAATGGGAAGCAGAAAAGTTTGACAGAATTAATGTGATGTGCCTTATTCACCTGTCCATCAAAATCCCACCCACAAAGCATTCTTCCTAGATGAAACTGAAATGTCTATATGTTTCCAAGCTGCAACTTGTCTTAGACAAGCTTATTTCATTGCATTTCATTTCATGGTTCCCTCCAAATGCCTTGTACACAGTACTCTTACATGTTTTCTCATTTAGAAAGACTTGCTTGGGAAGTTATGATGTCTCAAGTAATTCTGTTCCTGATCCACAGCAGGATTATTATAGATTGATGCGTGACGGTATCTTGGATTCCTGATGGAACAATGTCCTTCGGATATGAACCTGCACACACACAGAGTACCAGAGAGTTAATTCTATTTGGTTTAACAACACTAATTTATTGAAATAGACTTATTATCTGGCCTGTAGTTTACAATGTGAGTTTAATGAGTGCTTCCCTTATATTTATCTTTTCTCTCTGTCCTTTATCTCCCTCTCCTTTGCTCTGTCATTTTATCTTTCTTTTTCTCCTTCTTTCTCATCCCCTCACCCCTGCCCTCTCTCTGTCTCTGTCTCCCTTTGAAAGCACAGACAAGTAGGAGAAGCCTGAGCTACCATCATCACTACAGTTTGAAAGATGAGTGTGTGCAGATAACACTCCTTTAGAGTTGTGTATCATTAGCAGTGGCTTTTGAGATCTCTATAGCAGGCATTGTCCTTGGGACACTGTCACTGAGATGACGGAGAACTCCCACAAATCTGGGCCACCTAAAAATAGGGCAGCTATTCGGTGACTAAGCGCTCACTGAGTTTTGCTCCCCATAAAGGAAGATGCTTATGTGCATTAGGGCCAGCTAAAAGTCCCTGTGCACTTCTTAACAACCTCAAAATAGAGCTTATGCCACATGCAAGTGGCTCCAAAGACTTATTCTGGCCCTCTGTTTTGGATCAACTGTGTTGCAGCACGTGTGCAATGACTGCTCCTGATGAAGAGTGGTGTCATCTGATGCTGAATGACAAGGGAGCAAACCAAACACAGGAAGGTCTTTGCTCGCTGCAACAGCTGCTCCCTCTGCTAATTGATGCTGTGTATCTGTGGCATCATCCCAGTGTCTATTTTAGGTTGTTTCCAGCTGTGAAGGTTTTTGTCTCACAGCTAGTGGTATCTGTGCAGCTGGCAGAGCGAGGTAAAAATAAACACAACTAATTCAGCAAAGCAATGAGAAAAATGTACAAAGAAATGTAAAAATAATATAAGCCAAGGTTATTTGTGAGAGACATCTGAGTTTGGAGAAGGGCTGATCTGGCATGGAAAAGGGTTGATCACCTGCCTGTGACTGCCAAGAAAAGGGAAATATTTTAATGTGCATTTGGGGCTTATGAAATGTGTTGGGTGCTGAAATTTTCCAAAGACCAAGCTCTGATAGCACTATTGAAAGTTTGTCTAAAATGTCCTGTGCCTATCTTTAAATATTTACTGTGAGGAAGGTGTTTTTTCAGATAAGAATATATATTTTATCATTTTCCGTAAACTCCTTGTCTCTTTGCTGAGCAATAATTAAGTAACTAACTACTGCTAGTTTGAAGGCTTTTTGTTGCTCTTTTAGTTTGGATATTTCTCTTTTAGAAACAAGACTTATACCATCAAATTCAGCTCTCCCATTTCCCCACATATCTTCCAGTAATACCCACGTTAACCCTGCTTAAGCTGCTAACAGTACTAGGGGTGGCTGCACAGATATCAGGCAGCACCATACCGAACGAGACCCTAACCACAAGCTTCTCTTACCTACAAGGGAAGACAGAAACAACAGACAAAGCAAGTTTCATTCTGCAGTGTAATATAAAATCTGTTTGAATACAGATTGTATGCAGGCAATTTTAGAGGAAAAAGATCAAAGTAGGTTTCCTACTAATCTTTCGTAATATTTAGTTTCCGGTTATTGCAGGAACCTTGACTTTGGAAAATTATCATGAAAAGAGAAAACTTGAGGCACAAGTAACCTATTCTTTGGGTACTGTGTTTGTGTATTTTTAAGTATTATACCTATTGGTCAAAACAGCAATAAATACATGCAACCTGAATTATTTTAGATTTCATTAAACATTTTAATGTGTGTACTTCTGGCAATTTGTCTTGAATTTTAGTGACAAGAAACATACAGATATTCCAACAATATCTGTCCTGGTTTAGATCTCAGTTAAATCTAGGGAGTTTTCCTCTTTAAAATACAGTTTGATCTATTTTATTTCAGTAAGTTTTTTCCAGAAGTATTTGTTTTATTTTAATTGCTTGTAGTTTGCTATGGTTTTGTGACAACTGTAGGTTAAGTGTTTGTTAATGCCCAAACCCCCGCTACTTTCATTAACTTAAGAAATTAATTCTAGGTTTTCAGAAGGAAAATCTTGGCTATACCACAAAGAAAATATTTTTACTTCTCTGATGATAATCTGCTTTTCCTTCCTTTGCTTCCATATACCTAATTGTTCAATTTCACTGTTTTGCCTCAGAGTTTTGGATGCAATCCGATGAGCTGTGGATTGGTACAGCAGGTGAGGAACCTGCTCGAACAGTGCCATGTTCTAGCCTGGAAATACTGACCTCCGCTCATTTAAAATACGTAATAAATATCTTACTGCCTGAACTTAGGGAACTGGCATTCATGAGTCAGTCACATTACCAGGAATGCAAATACATGCTACTTGTCATAGCGAGGTGTAAACTAACAGAAAGTTAAAATAAATGTACCTTACTCGCTTTTGTCAAATTGATCTTGCTCAACTATTCTATTTACAGTGTCGCTAAGTGTTTTCTTAATACATTCTGATCTGTTCTATTTTGTAAGGAGAGACAGTACCTAGAAACAGAAATAAACATTGCAACAGAAATTAAGCAAGTTCATAAAATAACATTTGGTTAATATGCAATTATAGAGCAGTCCCTGCTTTGTCTCTTTGTTTCACGATATCCATTTCTTGTAAGACTGATGTAGAGCTATATTAGTATTGTTACGTATCAGTAGAATATGATGTGAAATTGTATCTATTTATATAAGCTGCAAATTAAAGCAGCTTGTCCATGTTTGGTGAATTTTAATATAAAACAAAATCTTTAAAAGTTGCTGAAAATCAGTGAGTTTAATATTCTACCACTGTGTCCACTCTGAAATAGTATTGAGTAGGAAGGAAATTTTTCACACTTCACTCAAAAGAATGTTTTAATCAGCTCATTTAGGAACAGCTCAGTTTGAGGTATGGGAGTAAATAAGTAGAAGCTTTACATCCACTCCTATCGCATATGCAAACATCTTCAGCTAAAAAAAATTAATAAAAATCCTTTTTTTAGCTTTACAGAAAAGTAATGAGTGAAGATCATTATAAATGGTTTTACACTGAATAAGCCCTAAGCTGGTAAATGGGATTTTATCTCTTGGGGAAAGTGTGTGCAGTGGTAAAGCTTTCAAACACATCTATTAAAATCACTTACATTGCTCTGGAATCTTTATTCTTTCAGTGCATCTTTGGAAACGTGTGCATTTTTTTT
>WEIS01093756.1:0-30112 GCA_013389965.1 Todus mexicanus
CACACACCAGGCAGAAGGGAATGCATGAATGCTCTTTATCTGCTCCAGAGCAAAGTCCAGGGGCTTACCTGAAGCCAGTGGGGGCTCAGACTCAAGCAAAAGTGACCCTCAGGTTAAACAGAGGCATTTGATTAGCTACACACAGTGACTGCATTAGCAGCTGCAGAGTTAATGTAACTAGGATTGCTCACTCTCTAGTATTTTCCTAACTAGAGCTTTAGCGACAAGGAGTTTCAATCACTTAAGCTCAAGGAGAAAGCAACACTCTAGTGGAGGTAAGGGTGTGCATATAAACAGAAGGGTAATGGGGAAACTGGAGTTACAAGGTATACTGCCAGAGCAGCTAGGACAAATCTTTAGTGGTGAATCTCTAAATATGTTTGGGGTGGGTTTTTTTCTACTAAAAGATGCTATTTAAGGCATGCAGTCTATACCACTATCCAAAACTGACAATAAACTCCCTCACCACACTGTCCAACTTCAAAAGATCTAGCACAAATGATACAATCTGTGTTTTCACATATTACATATAAAATTAAAATATCTACCTGCCCCTTGCCCATAACCACAGATTATTTCTGGCAGACAGCTTTAACAGTGGTGAGGGTAATCCCAGGTACAAGTGCTTTGTTCCCTGACACAGATTTACACTGGCAATTTGTATTATTAAAGAACATCAGCATCTGCATGACTACTTGCCTATCTAACTTTTTCTTTGCATCCTTTTCTACCTTCTATGTTCAGAGACTTGTTTCAGGAAACAAGATGGGGGGGAGAGGGGAAAGCTTTGTACACTTACACATACTGACACCAAATCTAGGCCAAGAGTAGGTAAATCATCAGCACTCAGAGAGCCGGGCCTAATTTCTAAACACATATATAAGGCTGTAGTTGTCCATGCTATTATCTGCCACACCCATGTAGATAGCAAAAACCTAAATAAGGTTTGATGGCTGAGGAGCAAGGCCTGACTGAGGTTTGAAAGCAGAAGGGGTAAGGCCACATGGATCCTCTCTTGCTTTTGCACTGCACTCCAGGTTACTGTTCTCTGCTGCATCTATACAAACTTTGGCTAAAATGCCATCTTAAGTCTTCAGAAACCTTCAGAACTATATCAAAAAATCCATGCCTGTTTATTCCATGTGATAGATGAGCGCTTTAAAGATGACTGTACTAGCAGTAGATGTCATACACTGTTTCACTGCTGTCATTCAGCTAGAATTTAGAAATACAAATCTTTATTCAAATATTTCTGAAGCCATGGGGGGGGGGAGGAGAATCTTACAGGAAAAAAACCACATATACTATTTCTTCAGTTAAATTTTACTTACACTGACACAACAAATCTCCTTCATCATTGTAAAACCCTGAAGTCTACCTGAACTTCGGCCTCATGTTCTTCAAGTTTCATGCAGAAAACAGGCTTCCAGACAACTTGGACATGGTTTTGTCCCCTTAAAAGTACTTGAACCATAAATTAAACAAACTTTGACTCTTCTTAATCTCTTTACCATGGGGATGG
The DNA here is from genome assembly GCA_013389965.1 of Todus mexicanus. Classification (NCBI taxonomy): domain Eukaryota; kingdom Metazoa; phylum Chordata; class Aves; order Coraciiformes; family Todidae; genus Todus; species Todus mexicanus. The sequence goes on from WEIS01093756.1 coordinate 1,523, forward strand.
CTGTTCACACTTCTCTTAACAGCTTGCCAGTGCTAAAGTTTGTCTAATGCCACCCACAGTAAGTTAAGATTTCAGGTGGGGAATTAGCAGCAGGGGCAGACAGATTCTCAAGATGCTGTTCTCATGATGATGTCATTTGTAATGAAAAGCCATGGAAGAAATCTCCCCCCTCTCCCAACTAAGCCAAAGCAGAATTTTGTCAAATAAAAATCTTGTCCAAAGTTTCTCATCTTTGGCTGTACGGAGGAAATACTACAACATATTTCCTTTTAAACCAGTATCAGATGCTTCTGCCAAACTGCAAGCATCTGATCGTGAAGCCCTTAACAAATGTTCAGTACCAGGCAATTTTGGGAGGCAACTAAATGGTCACACAAGAGAATGGCTCCAGCACTGAAGGAAAAGCCTGTTGTTACATGATAGGTCACAGCTACCTCCCTTTGGACAGAGCTGAGAGAGAGAGAACAAGCCTGTCTCTCACTACAGTCATTCCACTAACGCCCATGCTCATTGCTTAATTCTATCTCAAGTCCTGTGTCGCATCCTTCCTAGCAAAAATATCAAATCAGCAGGAAACAGAGATGGTTTACAGACTACATGCTGCTGCCGAGCGCAAGCCTGCTCATTCCCAACAACAGTTAAATTTAGTACAAAAAGAGAGGGACTGAAGGACGGGAAGGGATGCTTTGCACTACTACGCTCACAAGCTCGTTTGCTTTAGCTCTTTTCCTACTCCCTTCCTTCCCCTGCCCCTTTGGAAAGCACAGTCACTTCCTCGCTAGCTAGCAGGGCGATGAAAATTGAGCTGAGCAGATGTTGCAAGGCTCACGATAGAGGGTGATTAACATACAGAGTACATGCATAATAGCCGAAGAGGCAGAGGAGCCTGGGTTTGAAGGGATGACCTCCTGACCCCAGGCAGTAAGTCCGCCCAATCAAGCCAGCAGACAGGTGGCAGCAGGTCAGCCCAAGCCAGGCTGGGATCTCAAAATACATCATGGCAATGAACTAGCTGATGATTAAAGCTGCTAGGGAATAATTTCAATTACCTGAACCTGAAACCCAGCCTACAGGCAAATAGCAACAGCACCTCAGACATACAGCCCCTGAACCTAACCCTGTGTCAGTGGTAAGTCTGTAGCACAGTTTAGGCTATGAGAGAGAGGAGTCTCTTATCCTCACCTACTCACAGAACAAGGGGACTATGCCACAAGGCAAATCCTGTACTAGGAGTGCTGAGAGACTGTAACAGCAAGGCCTGGAGTGGATGAGGCTAGGCACACAGAATTGCCCTGCATGCCCAGCCAATGGAAAGACAACCGGTAGCTGCACTTGTTATGCTGGCTTCAGCCTCCATGCTTTCCTTTCCTCTATGGCTGTGAGAAAGTGTGGATTCTCTCAGCAAAGCATCCCTTTTACACCACTTAGGTTGACAGTCTTGGGGAGATTTCAGGTGCACACGCAGTTTCAATGAATCATGTCAGCAGCATTGCCACCTTCTTCATGCAGCACCTTTCAAAGGAGGCTCACATCTCACACCCACCTTATTAGCTCACAAACAAGCAAAGCATGTTTCCAAGTTTGCCTCTCTGGCAGAACCAAGGAGAGCGGCCCAGCTCCACCTCACCATCCCCCCTGGGTGACCCTGCCACATGCAGGGACACCAAAGCATGGCAGGTATGTTTGGAAGAGGGAGGTATTCACCCAGACTGCAGTAGGGACAGTCAACACACTGAGGTGCTGCAGTCCTGGAAGCCACACAGTGAAGGGAATGCCTCTTCTGAAGGAAATACAAAGAGATGGAGGCTTCCCAGAGAGTGAGGTCTGAGCTGGCTTTTGCTTAGACAAGCTCAACCTCATCTAGGCAGCCTCTCTGAACCATCTCAAGCTTCAGCCACAGCATGGGTCAAGACACATCTGGAGTGTGCAAATCAAGTCTGTCCCCCTCCCATGCACCCTCTCCAGAACAAGCCCTTTTCCCCCAACAAATAAAGTAACTCCCACTGCCAAAAATTCCTACCATCTGCTTTCCATATTTCTCTATAATGGAAAAATAGATTCTCTCATATTTTTAAAATGGAATTAGTCTGCAGTCTGAACTTCTTTGCTTTTTAATCAACATCTTTTCCTCAATATGTAGATGTCACTAAGAAAACGGGCTTTAGATACAGGGAAAATCTGGCTTAGGAAACCATGTATAGACCCAGGACCAGTGGGAGGTAAAACCCACTGAGATGGGAAACTCAATTTCCCAGATTCACCATTTAAAGGAAATTGTACCTTTCCAACTAAAAAATCAAAAATAAAAATCTGATATCTGGAATACATAAAGAAAAAAATCCAACAGACCAGTAGTTTTTATAAAATTGGATTAGGAAGAAACTACAGAGGCAAAGTAGGTGGGGCAGAGGTGGAAGGGACAAATAATAATGGTGATAAGCACTTGAGGCATCACCTCTTCAATCTGGATTAATTGCACACAGCAGAACATCACATCTGACCAGGTCTTCAGCTCAATTTCTCCAAGTTCAATTCAGTGACATGCTGATAAGCTTCCATATGTATTTTAATTGATGAGAGCTGAGGACACAACAGTTTTTACAACATTCACAGAAGAAATCTTAAGATGGGAAACAGTACACACGAGAGGCCAATATTCTGTTTGTGGGTTAGCAAAATAAGTCCTTTTAATTATGGAAAAAATGTGTTTCTTCTGAAAATGAATATAAAAACTTCTTTTATTACAAAATGAAGATCTATTAAAAAATCATTTCTTTTGACATTTTTCATGGGAAATGCCACTTAATTCCAGTTCTATTTCTATGTAATAAACACAGTACACAGATGTAAGAACATGTGCCACATTCAATGTATTTGGTTAATTAAAAAAAGGCCAGGGGAACACTAACTCATCTCCTGCAAACTCCATATTAGTGCATGAATTTTTGTACTACAAGGAAAGGGACTGAATAAGTGTCAGTCTGAAACTATTTTTTTTTTGTGAGTTAAACTCCTATGTTGGTTTTGAAGTGCCTGCTTTGAAGTTAACACATCCTCATGTGAGTTTCTAAATACTGTCCATGAAATGTCTCGAATTAATATTGTATATGTACATATGTGTAGTGTATTAGGTAGTACTCACATTAATAGAAAAGTTAGGGTGTTAAAGGCACAGCTAAATAGACAAGAGTAATGCATCAGCTTTCAAAATAAGCCTAAATGCTTAGGCCTACAGGTCTTGTTAGACCCATGTGTTCAGGTAAAAAATATGGAAAATGTAAAATCTCAGCCTCAGAGCCTGCTCCAAGTCCATTCAAAGGATACACACATTGCAAAAGGAGTTACATTTACTGAGTGTTTTGTTTCATCTGTACTAATGCAAAAAGGCAATGACGGATAAAGCTCTTCCTCCAGATTGCTTATCAACATCTCCATAAATAGGGCTCCCATTAAAATGTGAGAGTGGGTAGGTTTGCTTAGGGATCTCAAAGATAGCACACTTCCAGTGCTTTGAACTGCCTGGGTCATACCCCACGGTTCCCTGTGTGCTCATCCCTAAACAAACAGCAACATTTGTGCTCCCTGACTAGTGCGGGGCCACAATCCTGCCATCAGATCTGCGTAGGTGAGTATCTGCACATAAAGAGAGTCCCATTGAAGTTACAGGCACCAAGGTTCACCTATGCAGCTCTGACTGTGAGATCAGTTCACCAGGAGTCCACAATAAGGGTTTGTCTACGTGTGGGTTTTCGGGGGGTTTGGATGTTCTCTTTTGTTTTATAAACTTGGATAACTACAGCAAAAGTTTGCAGCAGACAGGCTGTTACTTGCCTCTCACCTCTGTTTAGAAAGGAACCAAGTAGCACAGCTATTGTAGGTGAAGCTGTTGCCTGATTTCTATTGCGGAGTGGCTCCCCGTACAAAGACAATTCTGGAATCACAGTATTTTTGTTCTGGTGTAATTATGCTGCTCGTAACATGGGCAATGTATTTATGGTATCAAAATTACAGCAGGATAGCCATTCTAGAAGAACAAAGATGGTTATACACCCCCATACACACGCCCGCTAGACAAGGCCGTAAGAGAGATCTGAATGCCAACTAAAAAACAGTGGGAGTCTTCCCAATGACTTCAGTGGGCTTTGGCTGAGGCACTGTGCAAAGGAAATTGCTTAATTCTTGTGTATTTTTAAAAAGGGTTCTATTAAAAAAGGAAAAAATCATACAAAACTGAGCTGCAAGCCTGCAGGCATTCAGACACATGAGTAATCCCACCAAACCCAGTGGGACCCATGTGCATTTGTAGAACTGTGTTGTTGGTGTGTGAAGACTACATCTATACACTAAGAACAGACAGAGCAAATTAACCCTTAACTTTCACACTCAGAGGCAGTCCAAGAGAAAGTTTCAGAACATTTTCAATCATGATTTACACCTTGCTTTAATCTACCATCCTCTTAACTTGAGCAATATGAAATTAGTAATGTGAATTATGGACACCAAGGTGATAAGAACTGAAATAAATTCCTTCCAAAAACAGAAAAAAAAAATAATCACTCCATACTACGCTTTGTCTTTCCTGAGGGATTTATTTTGTGGTTAAGTTTAAGCATCAGTGATTTTTTTTATATATTTTTATTTTATTTTTATTTTTTTTAGGATAAAATCTTTCCATCTGAAAATTCTAACCAGATGTGGATTTCAGACTTCCAAATTTGGGAATGTTCAGATCAAGAGCTGTTGTTTTAGTCTTTTAGCCATGATCATCATTGTAAACATACAAGTTTTCAATTATTCCACCCTCAAACCATCAAGAGGCTAAACCTATACTTGGCCAAAACTAAATGCAGGTCTATAAGGTCTCAGTAGACGTTTACAGGACCCAGACCTACATCACAAAACCTTAGATCATTCAAGTTTTGCACAATTCTGCTAACTAGGTTATGAAATTTCAGTAACATTTTTTATTTAAATCTCATACACGGCAATTACCTAGGTGAACTTACAAGAAGTTTCAAAATTGGTGTATGTGCCTCCCCTCAATCTGCATAACGAATTGCAAGTTTCTAAGAGGTGGTAGTATGTTCCCTTTTCTTTCTCCATCTGGGCTCTGTTAGTTGCTAATCCTGACCTCCTGAGATGTTGCACAGATGAGTGATCCCTTCCTGAACCATCAGTTCAGTCTGCACTGTGCATCTCCCAAAATGAAAGAGAAAAAAAGAGAAAATATCCCTTGTATTATGGCTCTAGCTTTCTACTAGCCACTTAATAAATTTAATCTAATAATAAATCATTTAACTAATTAATAAATCACTATGTAAATGTTATTTAAATAATTCTTAACCCTTCTGGCTATGGAATTCGATATTAACCCAGTGCTTCCTAATTTGGTAGCACCTTTAAGGCAGTGATCAAGTTCTCCTTCCATGTATCAGTCTTCCCTTTCACCTCTCACTCATCATTTGATGTCAATTCATCTCCTTCAGTCCCTTCATAGGATTCGCTTCTCCTCTGGAAACTAAGTTAACCACGTTTCAAACATCACAGACAACATCAGTCCATGGGTGCTAATAGCTTGCGCTTACTTTCAGTGGAACAAGATGTTTGAGGATTGCTGCACACTCTACAGGCAGCATCACAGTTAAAGCCTCTCAGCAGTATAGCTGTCTGCAGGACTGGACTAAAAATCCAGCAGTCTTCGATTTTAGAAAATAACATTACTTAAAAGCCCAAGTAGCAGGCAACAGCATACATTGTAATAACATTATGATAGATATATAATACATATTGCATTTAACATAGCATACAGTGATAATATACACAATATATATCTTGATCCCAAATTTATAGGCTGGGATTTATGGCAGCGACAATTAGTAACAGAAGCTTCCATTGGTTCTAATCAGATGCTAAGATTGCAACACTCACAAAAATCCTGGATCTATAGATGGAAAAAACCAAAAGTACATAAATTCCTGAGATATGATCCTGGAACTCATTCTCTCATAAACAATCTCATTGAGAAAATCCAATCCAGGTGGAAGTTCTGAATCATATCCTTCTGAAATCAGTGGCAAAGACCCCAAGATGATCAAAACGCCTGGAGGGATATACTGAACTCAGGTTGGCCTACAGAGCAAAAAAACTGAATGGTGGCTCACGTGATTTATGAGAACTGAAGCAGCAAATGGACTTTTAACACTCTTTCTAGGCACTGTAATCCCACCATCCTGCGAACAGCTCCTGAGCTGAGATCCTGGGAAAGGTAATTTTCTTGGCAACAATAAATTGCTGCTCTTAAAAAAGCCAGGTTAGCTGTCAGACCTTGGGGTTCATTAAAGCAGCTTCCAAGGCTGACCCAAGTCTGCCTCTTAGCATAACCGTGAAACATTTTATGACAGGACAATTGAGAAAACTGAAGCTTTCTTTGAAGACAGGCAAGTGGATGCATTGGAACAGTCATTGCTCGTTTGGTCTGGAGTTTGCTGTTGGTTTAGGTTGTTACTTTTTTAAAACAGAGGTAACTACATCACTTAAATGTTCTAGGCATGACTAACACGTGTCATTACATGGCTGAAGCAAAGTGTTTACTTGGTGACACTGTGCTGCCTCTGTGTGACTGTTCTGAGTCCACCTGGAAGTTCAGGAGTTTCTTTTCAAGTCAACTCCATCCAAGAGCCAATTGTCAGGATAAGTTTGCTTCTCTCCATCTCCCGCAGCCCAAATGGTAACACTTTCTCACTAGGAAGATGATTCTTTTCTCCACATCTTTAATGATAGGAAAGGTTCTACAGGCCAGATGATAACATCCTTTCCACCAGCAAATACAACTTTCTCCTGCTGTAAGCTTGGGTGATGTTAATGAGTTGGTGTAAGTGTGAATGGCCCTGCAGTTTGGGTGCAGTGAGCAGTGCTGTTCATGATGCTCTGAAAAGAGGGGATGGTAAGGGTGCTATTGCCACACTTAATGATAAGCGTGTGCTTAAATGTGTTGTTGAACAAGTGCCCAATGCACCAGGCTAGAACAAAACAGGTTTGATATTCTTATCTTAGGATGGCAGATACTAAATAAGCTGTTCCTTTTTCACCACAGATCCCCTCTGCCTCAGTTTCACCATTAGAAGAACAGTGGAAATTCCACCGATTAGCTTCGCAAAACTTTTGGAAATAGTGGCTGAAACACTAGCCAAAAGCTAAGCCCCGCTCATCAAGGGCCGAAAGCCACTCAAGAACTACTCAATACAGGCTTCAAGGCAAGGAGCTGAATCCTTCTCAGGACGGACCTTACATGAGCTGGAAGAAGGACACCATGTACCAATGGACCAGTATCCAGCGTGAACCATACACATTACAGATCTGCAATGGGAGAACACCCAGCTGTCTCACCTCTCCTTCCAGGGGCAGTACATGTCAAAAGACATGACCCGAGTTGCTCCTCACACCTCCTCCATCATTTTTAGAAGGGCTACACATACACTACAGGCTCACGCAGGCCTACTGATATGTCCATCAGGTGTGACTAACATAGCTATGACAGCAGAACTACACACTGTGGACCCAACCATACCAGTAAAACTGCACTCATGCTGGAAGAATTTGTTTCGCTAGGAGACAGTGGCGATTTTTACAGCAGTAACACTTTGCTACATGGCCACATTTATCCTCAGACCGCTCTGTCAATACACTCTGGCTGCTATTCTTGTCCGTGTAAAGCACTGATACAACTTCAAAAAGATTTCTCTTCCTTTCTCTGGTCTGTACTCCCACACTTTCAGGAAGCTGTCTAAGCCTCTCAATCTCTCATTTTCTAATCTGCTATTCCTATACACACACACACACACAGAGTCCTCAGCAACGCTGTTTCAGACCACAGGTGGTCAAAAATCCACAACCGCAAGATTGTGGGAGCCAGGAGGGGTACACAAAACCACACAGCACCACTATTTCAGATGTAAGTGGTGAGTGAGTCCCAGTTCCAAGAAGTGCAGAGCAAGGTGCATTTGTACTCACCACAAAGTGGCTACAAGTGCAAGCAAAATTCCTCAGGGGTCCTCCAGGGAAAGAAAACTCTTCCAGGAACGTATTCTCCTGCCCTTTCTCAAGGCATTTAAGAACCTGCTGTTCTTCACAGGGATACCCTGCAGGCAGAGGAAGACGCTCAAAGGGAGCTCCCTCACCAGCACTTCAACCACCTTTTTGTAAAACTTCTGAGTGAAGCTCAAATTGGCACCTAACTTGCAAAGGAAAGCTCATCTCACCAGTAAAACATGCAGGAACAATCTCTGGGAGTAATGGAAGAGGTAAGAAAGTGACCTGTGAAGAGTTGGAGATTATTATTTACATGGCTGAAAACATCCTCCCACACACATACACACACCTTTCCTTGTTTGCTGTATTGGTCCTGAGTAAAAATTGCACAATAACATTGCTTGAGCTGATCTAATTCAAGAACGGATCCAACAAAACTGACTCTCAGAAACTTCAGTAAACCTAGCAGGGGCAGCTCCAAAATCCTCTGTCCAGCTGCTCTAATAACCTAGAGGGATGTAGATTCTGTACAAACAGCTGCTACAGCTTTGAAAGCGACTGCTCTCAAATAGAGTGGCAAACATTGAGCATTTCAGCCGAGAAAAAGAAAACGAAAAGAGTAATCCCATAGAGATGATTGTCAGGTCAGAGCCACTGTCCCTTATCCGAGCTGAGTCCTCACTACGAGCGATGTAGCAGCACCGGCTGGACTTGTTTCAGAGACGCAGGAAGGGCAAAGCGCAGCCATTCAGCAGGACTAGTGCGGAAGTCCCATTTTTAAATCTAGAATTTTCATTGGATTGGGGGTTGGACTAAGTAACCTTCAGAGGTCCCTTCCAGCCCAAAAGATTCTATGATTCTTATATAATTTGTTTCAACTCAAAAAAACCCCCCCAAAATCTCACCTTCAGCTATTTAGAAGTTCTCTCTGGTAACTACAATGTTCCAAAAGCCAGTGGCTATGTATTCATAGGGAAATGTTCTAGCAAAGTCTTCTTTCCTTTTTTAAAATCAAACAAAGCAAAAACATTCAGCATCGTACTTCTTCACTGTCCGATATCCATTCAATCCACGCAGTAGTCTACCCTGACATCTAGGTACCTTTGTACAGTGCATAGTGTTCAGCGAAGGGTGGTAGAATAAAAAGGAAATCAAATCTCTGAGATGGGACAAGAGGCAAAACCAAGACAGACAGGCAATTTAAACAAATCTGACAGGGTTTTAACAACAAACGGAGATTTTTTCCAAACATAGTACATACAAGAAACTAGTAATAAAATAATAGCCAGGTGAATGAAAGACAGTCAACCAAACTAATGAAGTAGCTCCCACATCAATTTCATACTTGCCAGAGACATTCTGAATGTTTTACATTTTGCAGGGGGTGGAAGGAATACAAACCCTCAGCACATGAGCCCAGTTAGTTTTCCAACTTGCAGGCAACACAGAGGCTCGGGAGGAAAAGATGCTTCCATATGATCCACTGAGACAGGGCAGCAGTAAGCAGGCTTGCTTGTATCACAGCCATCAGGTGTCCCTGTCTCCTTTCTCTCCCATCCATAGTGCACATACATCAAAGACAGATGACTCACCCAGGCAAGGTCAGCCTTAAAATCTCTTGAGCCTTAAGTTGCCAAGTCTTGAGCTGGTGCAGAGGAGAAGACGTAATCAGACAGCAGGTCACCTCTTTTGGCTGCAGAGAGGCAACAGCATCAGTGCTGTCCACTGTTTGGGAGTGAGAATGGTCGGAGAGCTGCCTCTCTGCTCGACCAGGCTACATGTCAGAGGCATCACGCCGGTTCAAGAGATACAGTGCCTGCACAGTTTCAGGTGGTCACCAGTATTGCCTGAGACTGGATGTGGGATATGGATGGGTAGCTGGGTGGGTTAAGGACAAAAAAAACAACTAGAGGGTTTGTCATCCACCTGCCATGCAGGTGTCACAGGTAAGATGTAAAACACTGGCTAAAGAGATGCAGTGGACTTCACTCATGGCTTCTTACCAGTCCCTTTGGCCTTAAAAAAAAAAAAAAAAGAAAGGAAAGAAAAAAAAGTGCTACTCTGTACCACCATTTTCTATTTTTGTTGATGCCATCATCTGCTAAACAGAAACAATCATTATTAGAAAATATGTTGTCTGTATTCTGAGGGAGAGGTGTTGTCACCAGTCAGCTGCCTCAAGCTGAGTCAGGGAAAAAACCAAATGAAGTTCTGAAATGCTGAATTACTCTGCTTTGTATGACGATACCTCAAAATAATAATAAAAAACCTACAGTAATTAAAAACAACAACAAAATTCCAACAAACAAGCAAAAAACCTAAGAGAGAAACTGACTTTGCTGCTAACAAATCCCTAGGAATCTGACCAGACTTCAGCAGACTTCTAAGGGTTTGATGTTTGTTTTTAAAACTAATACATTATTTTCCCCTCATGTTCAAGCTTTCAAAAAATGAATTAAAAGTAGTGATGCTACCTGGGTTACAAAATTTGTCTCTTCACTAGTTTTCATTATATCCAGTGACACTGACTAATAATGAAGTTTCATTTATCAGTTATCTCTTGCTCAGCCATTCACTATAGGCTTCAGCCACGTGCTCTTGAACTCAGTGGAGCATAGAGATCAAGTCCAATAAAACACGAGTGTCTTATAATCGCTGGCAAATACTTAGGTCTTGAAGAATGATTTCTTTCCTTCTTTAGCTGTAAAAGTTTCTTTAGTTTTTCAAGTAACTTTGAAGAGGGAGGAGAAATTCTCAAGTGCTCACCACAATGATCATCTAAGCTGCTATCGGCTGGAAGGAACCTCTTCACTAAAATCTACCCAAATCACCAACATTGGAGTGATACCAAACTAACAGCTTGGAAGTTCTACACTGTGCAGATTTTACTATTAATTACCATTACAATTTAAACTCATAATCCTAGCTATGGTTCAGGCCTCCTTTTATGCATCAGCCAATACAGCGGTGTCTTTAGTTCTTCAGACAGAGCTTAAATTAGAAGTGTTTGGGCTTTTTTTTAAAAAAAAGCTAACTACCCAAAATCATGCCCCAGTACAGCTAAACTCTGGGTCCTACTACCAATAATCCTGCAATATTAATCATCCCAGCATGGGGTGAGAGCCAGATCATTATTAATTATTTGTATTACAGAGGCACAAGCAGTTTCCACCCATGATCTGGCTTTATTTTGCTAGGCGTTAACACTTTATGAAGGGGCAATCACACTTCAGGGTCACAGAGAACGCAGTGGTAGAGCAGGGGCTGAACTCAAACCTCCTGCATCTCTCCGCACAGTACCTTTAACCCAACCCTATCATCCCTCTCCAGGATAATGAGTATCTGCACCAGGCTGGTTTATTTTTATAACCATGTTGCAAGGCCAGCATAGAAGACATAAGAAAAATAAAACCAGATCTGTGAGCTAGCCTAGTTTTCTACAGAAAGGACATTACAAAATACCTTTCATGCCAATACAGGGCATATATACCAAGTTCCTAGGAAAGCTGTGGTGAGCATGGCTCAAAGAGCTAGCATTTATGGATTGAATGTATCCTTTCCATGTTTGCATGTTTCAAGAACATAATTTTAATAGATAATTGAAACTCTGAAATGACCTCGAGATCAGGCACAGGGGATGAACTTCCTCCCCGGACCCAGAGAGGCTTCACACTTCACTGCATGCTTAAAGAGGTCCAGACCGTCTGTCAGCATCAGCAGTACTAAACAGCATAAATTTCCAATAAAAGTATGGGGTTTGGCATTCAGAGATCTCAGTCTATCTCAGAAGACTAAATATGTGCAAGCATCTCCCTCTATTAAAGCAGCATTCTCCTACAATTAAACCTAAACGGCACAGCCAAGGTGCATTCAGCAATGCAAAGCAAGCCATTGCACAGTTGGAAGTCCACAGATGACAGCAGTGGGGTCTCACGCTGATATCAGAAGGCCCGTTCATACCTGCAGGCAACGCCTCTACCCTTCACACCAGAAGAGCAAACCCATGCTGCTTCAGACCCTTGGTGTCCGCTGGCGTAGGAAAAGGAGAGATGGCTTCTGGGCGCAAGGCCCACCGCATTTTTCTGAACCAGTGACCACTTTTACTATAGCTACTCTATCTAGCCTAAAGGGACAGTTCTTGTAAAGCAAGTAGGTGTGAAATCTTTAAAAGCTTTAGTTCTGATGTTAGGTAACATAGATCTGGCCAAGCTTTATTCTGAGTTTCATCAAAGCTTTAATCCCAGGATCAACTGGCACTGCCACTGAAAAAACGTGCCCTGCCCTTCTCGTGTTCCCAGCTGCTCATTGCCACCTCCACACTATGCCCTGTCTTGCGCTAGCACAAGCTGTCCATTTGAATGCAGATCTGCTGCCCTATCAAGCACACATCCGCCCAAGCATTTGTGCCAGCCCACAGGAGGAGGAAGGGGAAGGGTGGGACAAGATCTTTCAGGGTGCTACTACCTTATCTTGAATTAAGAGTCTCACCAAACTACTTCTTCAGCAAAATAACACTGTGCACTTTTGCAGTGCCTCTGAAAAACTGTGGATAAGTGCCTGGCTTCACTCAACCCAGAGTTGGATACGGACAAATACTCCTTCACAGAGACACTGCTGGAGGCAGAGAAGCGTGGTATGACAGCCATGCTACAGGAGAGTTCAAGAACTAGCAGGCTCAACCCAGGATGAAGACACAGGACCCCTGCTGAAGTAACAAATTTCACTTGCCTCACCATAGCCTGAGCAGGACTCTTCTTCATATGATGCTTAAAGAGCCTCACCTCTTATGATGTCAAATCCCACTGTACTTCAAAAGAAAACAGGTTATAGCACGGCCTGACCATATAGTCCACAACCTCCTACACACACCTTACAGCAATAAACAGGGCAGAGTCTATGGAGAATACTCCTACCCTGAGAAAAGGGAAATGACAGTATACAACTAAGAGGCAAAACAGGAGGAGCCTAGACACTAGTTAGCCACGGGAACAACAAACATCTTGGCACAAATGATTGTGCCTGGAAAAATGCTTGGCGTTCAGGGCTTCTGAATGAGCCCACAACCAGAATAATTAATGAAGGACAGCAGTGAGACCTGAGATCGAGAAATGGAGGGAAGGAAGTTAACGATCTGGTCATGCGAGCAGCCTGCTACTTTTGCATACCGGAATTTGTGTGCTGCTTTTTCATTTTAGGCAGACGCTATGCAAGCCAGCAGCAATGGGACATCAGACAGGCTAAGATTATGCTTTCATCTGACACACTGTTAAGAAATCAAAGGTAAAGTACTTTTCATTGATGGTCTAAATCACTCCAAGTTTACCACTGTTCTGCCATATAGATTATCAAGCCCTCACCTTTTCTTCCACTGGAAGGACAAGATCAGACAGAATACTGCTGCTTCCTAAAACTAGGCATATAATTTAGCTCCTATTTAAAGTGACTTGACAAACAAATGGACTTTTTGATCTCCAAGGGCCATGTTTTCCCAGTAGTCCTGTCACCACCACTTTTAAGGACTGCAGCTTCAAGTATGTGATAGGCAAAGTAAAACTTGAGGTACAAGCCTGAAGGATAACACAGCACTGTGACTGTGCATAGGCAAATAGCCTATCCACTTGGAGATGTGAAAAAGGGGCAGGCTGAGCACCAAAAAAGACAGGCATAAGAAAATTTAGCCCTGCTTCTCCAGCCTAAAATGAGAGCTGCATTCAAGAGTGCAATTGTCAACTGTTCATTTGTCCACACATGGCATTCCAGCACCAACTCCTGCAGCACCATGAACCATATTGATAACTCCTTAATTCCCTACTCAGGCTCTGGGTAAGCAGCTGAGTGCAAACAGCTAGGACATCAGTAAGAAAGAACTTAAAAGATGATCTACAAAACCTGGGCAAATAATACAGTCCTTGGTCACACAACCATGTTACTGTTGTGCTTCCACACTGGGTTAGAAAAGTGCATGTCCAGACTCTGTATTTGGTACACGGCCGTATTTTGATTCACTTTTGTGTGGAACAATAAAATGAACTTCCCTGTGCTTAACGCTGGGAAAACAGAATTTCTTCTGCTATCTGCATCCTTGGGGAATTTCTGCTTCTGTTTTACTGTGTTTGTAGTGAGTATAATGTCTTCTGACATTCGGGCTCTACAGTCAGCGCTTGGGAACAGTGAAGGAAGAGCCTGTCTCCAGAGGGACTGTCCAAGCTGGTGCGGTGGGACAGGACCTCACAAGACAGTTAAAGATGAGCAGGTTGTGCAGCACGAGCATCATAACTAAGTTCAGCCTGAAGACAGACAAGTATGTACCACATGAGAGCAAGCTGCTACGGTACGTGCCTGCTGTAGGGCATCATTCTAGATGTGGGGCTTAGTAAAGGACACAGGAGCATTTGCGGGTGGTTTTTTTCCTTTTAGCCAGCTCCCCTTTCCAGTTCTAACTGCCCACTAATCTAGTTCTAATCGCCCACTAACTGCATTAGCACAGGACAACCATGATTTGAGAATTGTTCAACTTGCACCAAAGGAAAACATTTGGTGTGGACAGGGTCCCATGAGAAGGTCCCATCTGCTGGCATACACATTTCTTAATCATTACATGTAGAAAAATGAAGACCAGGCATTCCATAAGCAACACTTCTTCCTCAATTTTCTCAGCTATTAGGAACCTGAAAAGAAGAATCAGGGGTTGAAAGGCAAAGAGACTAAACTATAAAATCAAGACAGTCGCTCCAAAGCAGGTTTCAGGCCTGCTGATGGACTAAATTAATGGAAGTGCTGGAATTGTCCCTGTATTGTATAACACCTGTTCATCAGCCACACAGTCATGTGGTTACGTGGTTGTGCCATCCAAACAAATGCATCCTCATCCTGCAAGGAACTGTGTTCACTTGTTTCTTATCAGCCATCAGAAGAGGTGTGGTTGACACAGCACATTGCATTTGAATTATCCAAGAACCTAATTATTTTTTCCACCTTCTGTCAGCCAAATCTTGGGAAAACCCTAAAGAAATTAAATAGGTCAGGGCACTTTATGCCAATAAATGGAGTCACAGCCCAAGAGGAGAGTTAAGGACAGGAAAAACCCCAAGAATTTTCCTGAACAAAATTCACTGAGAAGTCCTTCATAACCTGAAGCACATTTGCCTCATGAATTTCAGATGGTCAGGTTACCTCTGCTGAGGAAACATCACAACAAGATCAAGAAACAGAGCCGAAGGTCTAATTCACAAGAAGTTTTCTCAATTGCTATTTTTTCCACTTGCCATCTATAGAGAATCCAGCAGTATGAGAATGGAAAAACACAGCAGCTCTGGTCAGCCTAAAGGTCTCTCTATGCTAATACCACATTTCCAGCAACACCGAGCAGGAAGAGCACAAGGAATAAACTCTCCCTTGCACACTCCCCCAGCAACCCACAGGTTAGAGCCTCTCTGAGCCAAGGCCTGCAGCTGTATCTTTGCAATTAATGGTCCTGAACGGATCTATCTAGTATGAACTGTCCTTGGAAATCAATTGCCTGTTTGGCCCTCGGAGTAAATTCAGTAACCTCACTGTATGTTCACATACTTCCCTCTGTTTAAAACTGCCAGGTGCTTCCATCTGATCCTCCCATTTCCCTAAGATGAGAAAGAACCTTGCCCAATTCTACTTCTCCCTGCCTCTCATGACCTTCTAAAGCAAATCTTTATGATTTTTTTATAATTTCCACAGGAGTCCGCAATGGGCCAAGCTGCTTGCAGTTGCTGCCGTGACAAACTTATCCCCCTCACTTCTTAATTCCTTCACTCTTAATCCTACCCTATTTCCCTGGCTCCTGTATTCCTTCCTCCACTAACGCCAGTCCCCTAACTTAGAGTGGATGTGTAGAATTATAAATACCAGACTTCTGTTTCGTTCAATTAGCTCCCTATCTATACATGCATGGAGAGACATTCTATGTCAAAGCTCGCACCTTGCAGCAGTGCCAAATTAACTTCCTATGTCTGACTGTGCAGGTATATGGGCTCAGAGCAGCACACTCTGGGAGCTCTGGTGGAAATCAAGACAGAAGCTCCAATCCTGAAGTGCAGGACTGCTCACCTGGCCTCTTATCACCACTGGCAAGTGTCTAGAAAAAAACTGCAGGTGACCAGTTTGTTGGAGCTTTCATGATGATGATAAAGTTTTCTCAGAAAACCCAAAGGGACAAATGGTGAACAAAAAAAATAATTATGTAATTATTTTATTTCCAGAAGCGCAGATCTCAACAAAGCCATTCATTTTTGCAAGCAAGTAATTTCAGCAGTAGGCAAGAAAAGATTTCCTGACCAATCAAAGCTGTTCAGGCCGTCTCCATCAACCAGGAGTTACAGGGAAAGCAACCCAAAATGGAACTTGCCCCACTCCTAAGTTAACAGTCTAGCCACCTCTACTAATTAATTCTCTTAATTCATTTGGTGGGTTTTTGTATTTTTTTCTCTTAGGAGATGAAGATTTAAACATGCATGCACTCACGATACTGCTTAAATTTAAACATGCTCTAAACCCAAGCCATACTCCAGGCCAGCTGCTCAGTGTCCTCTGTACACAAATCATTGAAGGAGCTATCTTGACATCTTTGATCCATGGCTTTCACACTTTCCTCACCACTGTGCCAACCATCTGCTGACAATCTGGATCTACCTATGTTTATTTTTTAATTGAGGTTAAGAAAGTGACAGAACTTGAGGTGAGTTTGGGAAGAGGGTTTTTTCCTCTTTTTCAACTAAAAGGAGACAAGGCTCCTACAACTGAATGAGTATTTTGTGTATGACAGTGTGCTCTGTGAACCAGAGGCAGGGAATTAGGGAACTCAAGCCCAAACCAAAGGAAACCAGCCCCCTCTTTCATCCGTATTTAAGTTCACTTCATAACTAGACTAGCTGAAGTGATAGTGATATAACTCTTTGCCCCCTAGGGTCACGCAGTAGGATCGTGAGGTTCTTGCTCCAGCAAGCAGGAAGAGCAAGCGTGAGTGGTGGGACTGGCCAGCCCAAGCACAGTATCAGCTGCCAAGTAAATAGTGAGAGGAAGCCCCAGGAAGGCTGTAGGCAAAGGGCCCAAGGAGATCACGCTGGGAGAGCACATTATTTCGCTGCAGCTACAAGTACTGAGAGACTATGTGCAGCCACTCCAGTACCCACCCGTGAAGCAGGGCACTCCTAGTTCCTTACCTCTCAGGGAACTGGCTGTGAAAACAAATATACTAAAACGCTGAGCTAATGGAGACTTTTGAGCATCTTTAGAAAGCATACAGACACCTCTACTACAGGATGGTGAGTTAAAACCTGGGGGTTTTCAGAACCTTTTCCTTCCAGGAGCACTAATGCTATAAGGGTTCTGGTTTCACTTGAAACCAGGAGGATTGTTCTGCATCTGTGATGGCTTTCCCTCTTGTTTGCAAAGCCAAACCTACAAATTTAACTGGAGAAATATCCTTCAAGTCAGCTGATTTTCCATCGCTTCAGCCCTCGATGGCTAAAGAAAATGGGTCTTGCCACGAAAGCATTAAATGAAAACTCAGGATAGAGGACAACGTGCAGAGGACAGAAAGAGGTTCTGACCAGCACTGCGTTCAAGATCTACCAAGACATGTATCATTTTGCTAAGCTATCTCTTTCAAAATTTCAATTTTAAGGTTGTTCTTTACTTCATTTTTAAAAAAAAAAAAGTGAAACTAAAGTGTATTGAGAACCAGTCTAAAGAAAGTACTACCATTCGAAGAAGCAGGACCCACTATTACACACCTACAGTCCGAGCCTGACTCGAAGTCAAGCAAGCTTTTGGCAACAGATACGGAGAGAATATTTTCTTCTTTCAGTTCAGTCAGTTAGTTCATTGCAATGACTAGTTTACCAGAAGAGAGAAAATGTTTTGGAGTCGCAGAAGTGGGAAGCTTGTTTTCTTCCTCCACTCAAGAAAAATGAGAGGTGAGGATGCAAAATCCACCTAATACTAAATCAGCATGACAAGAAACAATCAGCACATTAAAAAAAAAAGAAGAAAAAAAAAGAAAAAAGAGAGGTAATATTTCATTTGCTTATAAAAAAGCTTGTTATTTATTAGGTAATATTACCTCAAAATGTTACCAGATACTTCCTTTTCATGTACAATTATCATAACTTTTTTTTAAAAGAACTACCTTTAATTCTCGGAGTTTTAATGGGAGAGAGTGCACTTGTAACTTGTAATTACAATTCACTGCAAAGCCAAGTGCAGCCTGGCGTATAAAATTATTTTTAAAAAATAATTTAAAAAATCAATCACCCAGCAAATAAAGTGATTTGTTATTTTCCAAAATAAAAACTTAACTACATCTATATGAGGCTATCCAATTACTTAAATAGATACTTGTGGACATTGTATAGATTAGCAGAAAGGAGGACTAAATTTATGCTAAACGCCATATTTAGCTGCACATCGATACGTATTAATGGCTATCCAACATTGTGAATCACTCTCTCTTTAGGAAAAATAACTAAAAAGTACACATGCAAAACAATATTGAAACTGATTTTGTATATCCATTTGCTGGTGGGTTTTTTTAACGGAAAACAGAGGAAGTCACAATCAAAGCATGCTGCAAGTTCTGTACAAAGGACGGTGTTTCGTAGCGAGTGAGACAGTTCAGTGACCGCTTGCAGCATTTGGCCACGCGGTGAAAGCAGGAACTCCTATGCCCATGGCTGCAAGCTCTGGCTGGGATACCATTTGTCGGGTGTGTGAAAACGAGTTAGTGCTTGGGGAACATATTTCACATGGGTGATAATGGGAACTGGGAGACCTTTGGAAAACCATAGGTCAACCCACATTTGGCTCCTAGAAGCAAACAATGTCTCTTCCCCATAACCAAAAAACTTTCCTTTTTCAAATGCTGATCTGTAATTCCTCTTCCATGTATTGCCTTATGGTTTTCCCCTCTTTCATTTGAATCTGGGTAATTAAAGCAACAAAGCCCATCTCTTGCTAGTCCTAGCAATCCAGACTTCACACATCTCTCCGAGTCAGAGACAAAAATTCTTCCTTAGCTCTCTTCCCACTTACAATTAACTAGTGTTCTTGAAATCAAGACTGCTGGGGCTGAGACTTAGGAAACAATCCGGAGGAGACTAATAAGCACTTGAGACAAGCTTTCCAGGGTGCAAAATTTTACATTGAAGCATTTGAATGCCTATACAGCATCGGAGCAAATCTATCTTGCCTGGAATCTTGTCCCCAAAAGACAAGAAGTCTCTGTTTCAGGAAAGGCTTAACAGGCAGAAAAAGCAATCCTTGCTCTGTGAAATCGCTGGGGGCTCCCCCCTCCACATCCCATACAGGCTGCTAGGCTTAATATCTTCCCCGTATTCCTTTACCCTCTTTTTAAAGTCCGTTTGTACTTTTGCCTCCACAGCATCCTGCAGCAGTGAGTTCCATAATTTAACACAGATGGAAGAAGTACTTGTTTTAGTCTCGCTGGCTGGTAATTTCATTGCCTGCTCCAGTTTTGCACTATCAGAAATAATTGCTCCCCATCCTACACTACGGTGCGATTTTATAGATTTCTATTATACCTCCCTCAGCAGTCTCCTTTCCAAGCCGAAGAGTCCTAGGTAACGTAGCTTCTCTTCCTATGGAAATTTCCCCAGGCAACTTCACTGCTCATTTCTTTTTTGATGCCACTAAAAACCTTCCTTGCAGTCAGGAAAACACGCTGTAATCAGAACCGACACACGGCATGGATTCAAACTGCAATATACAGATAATTTCTATTTCACTTCCTGCTCCTTTCCCACTACAGTTTTATTTGCCTCTTTGACCCCAAATTGAAAACTGAGCTCAGTTTTCTCTTTTATTCACCAACCAAATAATTTCCTAAAATACAATCTCAGCTGCCAGACCAGCTCTGGGAGGCCTACCAGCAAACAGGACCAAACAGCCCAAGGAGATCTCACTATTTCTGCTAAGCAGAAGAGTCATGAGAGAGCCTCACTCAAAACTACCAAAAGAGAAAAAAACAAACCCCGAACTTTCTGCCCATTTCTCCCAGCCTGCAAAATTCAGCTGCTGCCCGTCAACATGGTTCAGTTGGCTGTGCTAATTGGCTGCACATACGCTATTAATTCACTCTCTTCTTACTTGGAGGTTTAAAAGAAGTTGTAATTTGTCCCAGTTGGGAAGTAATAAAAGCCAGCGCATGGTCAGTCACGGATGGGTCTGATGACTCAGCTGGTGTGAAGTAGCTTGCTAAGATGCTATCTCCAGTGCGTTTGAGCCCAGTGTTTACTGTGCAGTGTGCGATACACATCTCAGGCCGCATGCCATCCAATATTTTACAGCCCATAACCTTCTTCCTCTGGAAGCTGCTCCCAGAGTCTTCCTCAAGTCCTCTTCCAGAGAACCCATTTGCTCAAGCCATTTGACGGTGACACAACCACTCAAGACTGCCAACTGAGAAGTATCTTTTACACCCATCGAGCACTCCTGTTCCTGCAACCTGGTGCCTTTCCTGGCACCCTGGGACTTAGCAGGAACGAATGGCATCTTCATCCCTCTGTGAAAACAGTTCAGCCCTTCACTTCCCCACCTCCAGGAAGATGGCGATTCTGTCACTCCAGTCACAGCACAGCCCCACGTGCCTACACCAGGCTGCTCGACCCAGCACAGCAGTGCTCTAAATTGGAGGGAGCTGGTCCTCTGGATCTGGGGCATGGCTGCTGGGATCAGAGCCAACACCGTAAAAAGGCAGTGGCACAGCTGATGATGGTTAGCCCCATTGCTCTGCAGACTTCAAATTGCACCCAGTCTCGCACAGCAGTGCCTGCTGGAAATACCCAAGCAGCTTCTGGCAGATGTGGCAGGGAGAATCCATCTACCAGGGAATGTATTTTTCCCAGTAGGCTCCAGTGACAACTGGGACCAGCACCCTCACCCCAGAGCCTCTGGTTCCTTGCACCCTACCACCTCTAACCTCAACTCCTGGACAGGTCTGCTTATGTTTTAAAACACAGGACAGGTAGGAAGATGAGAACAAGCTGTTCAAGAGAGAACATGTGGAACAATCTCCGCTTATAATCCACCAAAAGAAAAAAAGCATTACTTCTGTCACTACGGGGCTTGGGGGGTTCCTAAAAAACGTGGGAAGGAGCTCCCTCAATATTGCTGCAATGCTGGGTTAGTTCCATTTCATCGCCAAGCACGTCAGCAGAGCTTCACAGTGCTCCATCAATAATGGAAACCACCTTTATGTGAAGACTTTTTTAGGAAAAACAGAAAAAAGAGAAAAGAAAAAAAAACAGTTTAACAATACTGAATGCCTTGTTGTGGTCCTACTAACTGAATAAATCTGTCTCCAAATTCTAGTACTACTATCTCTGGAACTTTTATTAAACATTTCAGTTATCTGGTAGAACTCCAAGCTCCTGGGTTTCCACAAAATCTCATACCATTTAGAAAACGTTCCTAGTTTCCGTTAACAGATGTTTTGGAGAATCCCACTGAAGACAAAATGGAAAAATCACTTCAGCCATACTCTTTTGAAACTCAAACTATATAAAGAATCTCACTCTCTGCTGCATTCCATCAGTTTTAAGGCTACTCCTTACTGGATGCCACTTGGTTTTCCCCAGATTAAACTTTCAAGATTTTTCAAAATAAGTAATTTCCAAGCTTGATCAGACTCTACCTAAGCTAGCTAGAAAATAAAACAAACAAACAAACAAACCTAACAAAAGCAGTCAAAAAACCCAAACAAAACCCACAAGAAAACCTCATAAGAAACCACTCATTGTTCCTATTTATAACCATATTTCATTTTATTTTAAAATTAAACATCCAAACTCTGGATTTAATATTAGCCAGCTGTTAATTGTTTAACATGTAAAGCCCAGTTGTCACATTCAAAGTATTTTTGTGGAGTTGTACTGACACTTAACTCTTGCAGTCACACTCAATGCTTCTCTTGGCATTACACACATCTTTAAAATTATTTACAATAATACTTATTTTCTGTGTGCAAACATCCCATAGAACACCAACACAGATAATGCAGTGAGAGTCTTTCTCCCTTTTGCACCCATTTTCTCTCCAGACTGTCTTAAGCAGGACAGTATTAGTAAAATGTACAAGAACAACACTGAAGCAAAGAAACTGCAAGTGGCTTAACAAGGAACAACCTTTGGAAAATCATTTAGATGAAGAATCATTTATAGCTTTCCTTAATTGCTGTACCCCATTCGCTTTGGAGCTCAGCAGCATTACAGAAGAGGAGCAATACCATCTATCAGTGAAAAGCTTAGCTCCTTTCAAAATCCTCTGATTACCGCCGCTCCAGACACTCCATAAACAAGGTCAACTTCAGCTGGAGTTTTCTGCGTTTATTTTCCTGCCAGCAATGACATTTTCAGGAAGAAAGGAAAAGAAAAAAAAAAATCAGTGTAATCTAGCCTTGAGTCCCATATGTTACTAAAGAAGTAGATAAAGGGAGTAGCTGTCCTCCATGCTCCAACAAAATACTGCCTGAAGACAAGTCAGCAACATCAGAACCAATATGGTCTAAATTTGGCTTGGGTTGTAGACTTAAAAAAATAATCCACAATAGCAGGAATCAGTTGCCACAACTCTGCCATTAAAGGCATGGGAGTTTTCGTGGCCTGTCTGGTCTCTTTGCTCAGGCTGAACCTGAGCACACATCTGGGCTCGGTTTAGCTTCTTCACAATTGCCCAGAGGAACATCTCACCTGTGGGCTGTCCCAGGTGTGGGCTTCCCTCCAGAAGCACAGGGACACACTACGACCTAAAAATTGTTGTGACAATGGTAGCAGCTGACCGCCAGCCACTGCCTTTGCCAGTGGGCCCTCCATTGCCAGACGATGCAGGTGTATCTGATCTAACAAGAGAGGGATGCCCTCCTACCCCCAAGAAAAAATAACACCCAGGACAACACCCAGCCTGCTCTGCATTCAGCTTCAGGAAGCCCTGGGAAGGGTGGTGGTGAGGGAAAGGCAGCAGGGATTGCTCTGGTAGCCGCATCTGGCTGCTGTCCCTCCCAGGCGCTCCTACCCTGGGCCAGGAGCAGGACTGTGGCAGAACAGCTATGCCCGTACCATGTGTCCAGCTCTCCCAAAGCTACACTCAGTACAGGCTGTGGGCACACGAACACCGCCCTGCCCGCACGTGGTTGATCCAGCCACTTAGACACAGTGATGCCGCGATATCTTGCTCTCTCCGACTGCTTAGCAGAGCTAGGTAAGCACCTACCAAAAAAAAGCCAACGGCCAAACAACAACTACCCCCTGTCACGAAACACCACGTGAACCAAAAAGCCAGGAACAAATCAGATCACTCTCTCACTGATTTCTGTAATAAACACAATTTGTTTCCATGCTGCATTACAAATACTAAGCCTCGCTACTGCCCTGCAGAGGCAAGTTCATTATTATTTTATGCCTGTTTCACAGATAGGAAAAGCAAAGGCCAAAGCGAACATTTTCAGAAGCGCTGGCTTTTGAATTGCTGTCTCTCTGGGGATGCCCATCTGAAGGCACTAAACCACAAATATTCCAAAACAAACGCATGCAAAAAAACCCCCATATTAGCCGATTTTTGGTTTGTAGGTCAGAACCACACTATTGGCCGAAAACAGAGGTTGTCTTAGCTCTCCTTTCTCACAGTAAGCAGGTTATTAGGAAAGCTTCTGTCAGAAGACTTCAGAAGGCAAGCACTCAAGGAGACAGACAACTTTTCCAAGAGGCAGAAACTTCACTCTGTAACTGTACAAGAATTCACCTCCTGTTTATTATCATTTCTATCAGCAGAGCGCTGCTTAGCCGCCTCCCTCCAAAAGGTACTTTGAGATGCAAGGTGTAATATGCATGTAAATTATCATTAAAGTATCCTCTGTTTAATTGGGGCATTTCAGATTGGGGCTGCCGTTTTAATGGGTTGCCTCCCAGGAAACTGACTTAACTTGTAATGACACAGTGAATAGTAATGGCCAGTGCTTAATTGGGGCAGTGTTAGTAAAATTTTTCTTCAGAGGGATTAAATTTAGCCAAAGCCAAGGAAGGAGTTGAGCGATTAATCAGGTGTTAAATAGTATGTACTTCTAAACATTGGTCTTCTCCCATTCGATCCGACACTCACTGAACTTAATGAGAGTTTTGTCATTGACACTAACAGAAGAAAGACCCTCCTCCGAGCACACAAGTTCAGTAATAAACATCAAAGAACATACTCTGCACTAACATATACTCAACCTTAGTTAAGGGTAACAGGATTCAGGCTGCGTGGTGCTGAATAGTCCCTCGGCATGAGATGCCTTCAGTGGGAGAGTGATCTTCACAAGAATAGCATCAATAAAGTATAAAGAGACAGAAAACATTACTCAAAAATTAAGTAAATCTGGGAAAGCCAGTTAAGATCGAAATCTCAAATGCTATGCTGATTCTTTGCCCCTTGGTTTACATGATCAGTCTTTTTTTCCCCCCTTTTCCTTTTTTTCACGATTACAAAGTACATCCCCGAATTCGTAACAAGCAGCAGTGACAAGTCCTCGAGCTACATGGTTCTGTGCTGACTCCTGTGCTGCCCATGCAATCACAAGGGTCACTACGCACAGCTCACTGCAAGAGGAAGCGCACACAGCCACCAGCATACACAGCAGCTTAAAACCTCCACTAGAGCTAGCTGTGAAAACCAACTCACAGGAAGGCTTCGTGCCTTCAGTGCTGCCCACAGAAAACACACTTGTCTCAAGCGTCAGCTAGAAGCATCCAAGGGAGCCTGGGCTTGGAGAAGCCTTGCTCTGGGAGATCTGAAGCAGCTAATCCCACTCCAAACTCCCAGTTCTATTTCCCTCCACAACGCCACGTGTCAACGCAATTGTTTGTATGTTTGCATGGTAAATCAGACTACGGAACTGGAAGTGCCAGATTTATAAAAATTAAAAAACAACAGCAAACCTAACCTGCGCCCTTTGGGACTCTTCTATTTTGAG
This sequence comes from Todus mexicanus, assembly GCA_013389965.1. Lineage (NCBI taxonomy): Eukaryota > Metazoa > Chordata > Aves > Coraciiformes > Todidae > Todus > Todus mexicanus. Next base: position 26,547 of record WEIS01093756.1, read on the forward strand.
CCTCCATATGGCACCACGGTAATATTCTGAGAGTATTATCATTATGGAAAAAAAAACAAACAGAGAGATGCACACAATCCCAAAGCTCCAGGTGAGGTTTTAAATGGAATTCATCACCACATGGACATTAATTAATCACAAAAATCATCACTTGTGTCCATACTTCCAGTCTCGCCTCCCTTTGCGCTTTTGCTCTCAAGTAAGCCATTGCCAAGATGTTTACGCTCTCCCTGTGCCTCAGTTCTCCCATCTGGGGGAGGAGAGGTGAGGCTGATCACTTGCCAATACTGTAAGGAGGGAGTGCCAACATTGTGGCACGATTTATGATGACATATCAGTAACTACTATGGCGCAGGATCAGAGAAACAGGTTTACTACCAGCGTAGACATCCCAACAGCTGGGATGAAGAAAATGTCCGAGCAAGAAAACCCCATCAGATGGCCTTTCCCACCCCACCTCAAAGTCAAAGACTTCTGGCTGTTTCGGTCTGAAATCTGCCACAAGCACGAAGCCTATCAGTTCACGCAGGGAGTGCTCTGATGCCCTAAGCTGTAGTGAACACTGAGGGTCCAACAACCTTCGCGCTCATACCTGACTCCCGAGATCTTATTTTCCGAATCCCAGCAATGACTTCTCTTTGCAGCTTTAAGCTCTTTACGCACACACTTAACTTCCTTGCCACAACGGGTCTGTTTGCCATCAGCCAGGCAAGCACACACCCAAGCGCTGGCAAGATCAGGATATCAGGCATTGTATTTCTCCTCTCTTGGAGGAAGAGTTAACGTAAGTAAGTACACATACTTGCCACTAAGCAAACGTGTGTCAATATACAATCACATGTACATGCTGATAAGTCCTTGACACGAACCGAGATATTACTGCAAGTTTATATTAATTACCAGTAGTTAAATATATACCAAAACCTCACCTCCTCAAAGTTTTTCTAAATCTTATTAGAGCACTTCTCTAATAAGGTGAGATAAGGAGCCCATGCACTGAGCAGGTCAGGCATAAACACTGCACTAGCCTTCGCTCCCTCCGCTGAAGCCTTCCACGGTTCATCACCCCAGGTGCTGTGGCATTTACCGAACGCACCCTTGCCCTGTGTTGGGAGGAGGAAGAATAAAAAGAAATACAAAATACATCCACCAGCACCAGCACTTCCAGTTCACAGGCTCCTAACGAAACTGTGCAACGCTCTCACCGCTTGGCTACTTTTCAGAAAAAACACTGCAGCTTAGCAGTGAAGTTGGAGTATATTGCAGAGCTTGCTCCTCTGCCTCGACCTCACGCTCCGTGTTGCAAACCTGACTGGCACGCTGAAGAAATAATCAATTGTACGCGTATAATCACACTACCATTTAAACGACTCTTCTCAAATCCAGCTGCTGATCACAAACACTTTTAACTCTGCTAAAACAAGCATCCAAAGAACTGCACTAGTTAGGAAAACTGACCAGAAAGTTACCGACAATGGTTTGACTGCTGAAGAAATGCTATCATATGAAATTCACATTTCTGTCTGAAAACGTGTACTTTCTGTATTTGAAACTAATAAAACAATCACCAAAAAAAGCACCTTCTGTCCTCAAAGACAACTGCAGGGATCAGCATGTAAATAACCTACACATCAAAAAAGAAAAATAAGTTCAGACCATGATGTTTAGAATTAATCACTTTTTTAAAAAAACCCAAACCAAACAACAGTTTCCCAAGATCTGTCTAAACATAATGAAAATTCGGCATTTAATCACTTCAAGACTCAAGTACAAGTTTGCCTGTATCTCTCCTGCTGTGTAGCTGATCCCTTATGGCACGATCCTATACTGTACCTTAGTGAGGTTAGGAAAGGACCAGTTTTACCGTTCCTGAAATCAACAGCAGCGCTGTTGCTGACTTCAGTAAGTGCAGAAGTAAGCCTCGTATTTTCAAAACGACAAGTTGGAAACAGTGAAACGCAACCCATATGACACAACTTTTTCATGACATTCACTTGTGCTCTTCTGTCCAGAGAACATCCTACCTTTCCACAGGGTTTACCAGACAAAGGAGTATATAAGTTTCTTTATATATGTACGTATATACAGGTATACAGGGATCTGCTTAGTTAATTGCATACGTTCTGCCTGCATTAGCGTTTTGCCGTACCGTAACACGCGTACAATACCCCATTATCCAATCTACCCATCGGTGTTCTGAAAAGTCAAACCAGACTCTCTAAGCCACGAGACTTCACGGGACACGGGCCTGAACGCATTCGACTGAGCAAGGGAAAATACACCCAGCAGTTCTCAAGTTGTGGTCCCACCACATAGAACACAAGACTCCCGCCGTAAATGCACGCGTACACACGCGCATGGGACAAGCAAACAAACAAACGAAAAAGAAGAATCATGCTTTTAAGCTGAATAATTCAGTATTTACTCCTGGTTCTTCCCCTTAGAGAGAGTCTGGAAGTCACCTTTTCCTTCCAGGCAGGGAGAGACAACTGCTAGAGCATTCTTGCTGGGACAGAGTTAGCTGCGAGCAGAATCACAGAATGTTATAGGCATTGGAAGTGACCTCGAAAGATCATCTAGTCCAATCCCCCCTATTGCCGGAGCAGGATCACCTAGACCAAGCTGCACAGGAACTCTTCCAGGCGGGTTTGAAAGGTCTCCAGAGAAGGAGACTCCGCGACCCCCCTGGGCAGCCTGTGCCAGGGCTCTGTCACCCTCACTGGGAAGAAGTTCCTCCTAACATTCAAGCGAAGGGAGATTCCTGGCTGGCAACACGGCAAAGCGACTACTCCTGAAGAAAACGCAGGATTGAAACAAAACCGAGGAAAGCAGGAAAGAGTAAAAGCACTTATTTGTTCCTAAGCTGGGGCTGCTAGATAGGAAAGGGGGGGGAAAAAAAAAAGAAAGAAGGAAGCTCAATTTTACTTCCATTGTCTCTCCTCTACTTCAAACGAGAAACTTGACGGGGCAACCCCGGTTCCTGAGCAGGCCAAGAAGAAGCCACGAAGGAACACACACATCCCCGGGGCGGGGGGACGGGGGGCCGCCTCTCCCCGACGGCACCAAAACTTTCCGCCGAGTTACAGCCGGGCTCCGGCGGGACGGGGCAGCCCCGAGGGGACGGGGATGGGCTCCGGGGCTCCCGTTCAAAGCACCCGGGGCACGGAACCCCGGCAGAGCAATGCTGACAACCCCGCCGGGGTTGGGGGGAAAGCCGGGTTGCTGCAAGCCTGCGGGGGGCACCCACCCTCGCCCCCCTTTTACATGAGGGGGAAATAAAAAAAGGAGAGGCAGGAGCGGCGGGTTTCAGCCCCGGCGGCGCTGACAGGGGCAGGGGGGCAGCGGGCCGGGCATATTTACCTTGATGCAACACTGAGCAGGAGTCTCCGACATCTCAGCAGGGCAGCGGCGGAGCCCGGCGGGGCGGGTAAGGGCGGACGGGAAGTTCTCGGGCTTTCCCCTACCACTTCTTTTCCGCTCTCCTCTCTTCTCTTCTCTTCTCCTCTCCCGGTAGCGCGGCACGGCCCGTCCCCTTTTTCAAGGGGAAGTTACAGCCGCCGTTGCTG
>WEIS01093759.1:0-19201 GCA_013389965.1 Todus mexicanus
GGTGGCACTGGGGAAACACCTTGTTTTAAGATAGGCGCTATATAAATACGGCGCCGGGGATGGGAGCGACAGCCACGGGCGGCGGTGGTGGTGGGGTGACTGCGGTGCGGCGGTGAAACGCGGCTCCGGAGCACGGTGAGTCAGTACCGGAGTTTGGATTTGCCGGCTGGGTACATTTACCGGGCAGGGAGGGATGGCTTTTGCTCCTTCCTTGGTTTTTGTGTTGTTGGGGGTTTTTTGTGGTCGTTGCACGGAGGTGAGCGGCGGTGCATGGGGAGCGGAGAAGCCTGAATAAAGGAGATGGGGCCAAGAATAAAGGGGGCGGCGGGGAGGGAAGGAAGGACAGAGGGAAGGAAGGACGGAGAGAGTGAGAGCAGCCCCTAACTAACCCCGCCACCGCCTCCTTGCAGGACTCTTGCCGAGCAGCCGCCCAGCCCAGCCCGGGGCAGACGAGGAGGAGGAGAAGGAGAAGGTCGTCGCCGGAGGAGCTGATCGCTCCCACCCGCTCGCCGGCATGATGCAGATCTGCGACTCGTACAGCCAGAAGTACTCGCTGTTCAACGCCATGAACCGCTTCATCGGCGCCGTCAACAACATGGACCAGACGGTGATGGTGCCCAGCCTGCTGCGGGACGTGCCGCTGCTGCTGGAGGAGCTGGACGCGGCCGGCGCCGTCTGCCCGCAGCGGGACCCAGCCCTGCCGCCCGGGGACCCCGGCGCCTACTTCTCCCGCAGGGACATGTACAGCCACTACATGCTGCTCAAATCCATCCGCAACGACATCGAGTGGGGCGTGGTGCAGCCGCCCGCCGGCGAGGAAGCGGCCCGCAAGAAGGACAAGCTGGGAGCCGAGGAGGGAGAGGGGGAGGAGGACCTGGAGAAGCAGTTCCACTACCACCTCAGCGGACTCCACTCGGTCCTCTCCAAGCTCACCCGCAAGGCCAACGTCCTCACCAACAGATACAAGCAGGAGATCGGCTTCAGCAGCTGGGGGCAGTGAGCCCCGAGGGAGGGAGGGAGGGTGTGGGACCGGGGGTGTGTGAGGAAGGGGAGCCGGGGAAAGGGGGCGCCTGGCCCGGAGGAAGCGGCGCGTCCCTGCCCGGTGTTGCTGCTGCTGCTGCTGCAGTGGAGGAGGAGGGCTGTGCCCTGGGCTGAGCCTCCCCTGAGCTCCCTCAGGACTGCAGCCGGTTTTCTACCAACGCACAAGCCAGAGAGAGGTGTAAATTAATCTATACTAGTTTATTAATTATTATTTTTTTCCCCATTCCCTTGTGGTTTGTTTTTTATTATTATTATTATTGTACAGTCTGGGGCGAGCAGTTTGCTGTGCCTCCCCAGGTGGGGAGGCCAAGCCCGGGTGCATACGAGGTGGTGGTGTAGTTGGCAGAATAGGGAGACTCGACACAAGCCGATGAACGTATCGAAACTGGCATAAAATTGCTTATGTTACCCGAGAGGGAACCCAGTGGGCTAATGAGCATCCCTCTTGTCATGGGGTGGACAATGGATTCCACGGTTATACATGTACTGGAGTTTATTTAAAACTTTTTTTACTCAGATGTAGAGTATATTCTAAAAATAAATGCAAATGTATTAACTAGAAGTGACTTAAACTTTTTGGTATGGCTTACATTTCTTTAATTAAATGATATTTTTAACATCTGGAATTCTTCTGTTCTAAGTTATTTCCAGAGCTGCCTTACTAGACGCAGAAATCTCTGCTTGTGCAAGAGAGTTTGGTTTATTGCGCTTTTTTTTTTCCAAAGGGAGCAATTAGTGATGATAACTGCGCATAAAATGGATGAAGGACCATATTAACTGCGCCATACATGGCCTTAGTTTTGGTAAGCTGTTCCCAGCTGGACAGTGCAGTTGCTGTCTTGAGTGCTGGCGTGAAGGTCAGTGCCCTCTTAACAAAATCTGAGAAGATCGAGTCATGGTTACTTTGCAGGCAGCGATTCATGCGGGTTGGAGCAAAGCCTAGAAATGACTCTTGCTTTCTTTGGGAAGTATCTGAATGTAGTGTGGGGAGCCCTTTTCTCTCTCTCCCAATAGGTCTGGGATACTTGCCTCCCCCACCCCTTGCATTATTTGCTTTCCTCTGTAATCCTCCTTGGATACTAGAAATTAATTTGGTTTATGTTACCCAAATTCTATTCATTTCTTTGCATTATTTTTTTTTTTTCATTTGCTGGAGTAATGTGCCTTGGAATTTGATATCTATATCGTGCTCTAATATTAAGCTCTAATATTAAAAGTGTACTTACTGATCACAGTACTATGTGTGCATATCACTGAGGATAATCATCTAATAAATATGTACGTCCTACAACGTATGAGGTTTTCTTCTCAGGCACTGAAATGCCAAGCTGGTAGATGTCTCCTTACACTGAAATTTCTCTTTATATTATTGGCATGAGGTTCAAGGCTTATGTGGTTTTGTTTGTTTGTTTGGGTTTTTTAATACAGAAGAATTTTTCTCTCAGCTTTAAGGATATTTTTGCTTAAATTCAGATATTCCCTAGCAATTTGTTGTTCCACCCAGCTATTAGAGCATTGTAGTAAAGCAGGAGCCACACCAGGGGTGGCAGATGTTTGTATAGTTAAAACAATCAGCCTGCGTGTATGTTTTAAGGCTCCATATTTTAGAAGGCTTTCCCTTCTAGGGTAAAGAAGAACTTTGTAAGGCTGGATGATTTTTAGCTTGGCAATGCTTGTTCTTTTTGTAATGTTTTTAACTCCTCTTCCCCTCCCCCTCCTTGGGAAGATGCCAGGAAAAGAGACAGGAACAAGGAGAGGGATTACCCTGGTTTCTGAACATGTCAGTTTGCCAGCCTCGCTGTAGTCTGATGGAATGCAAAAGATGCGATGGCTTACGCTGGGCAGTAGTTTTGTTGCCCTGAAAGTGAGGGTGAGAGGGAGAACCTGAGAACCTGTTCTCCCTGTGCACGAGTCCTTTCTGCCTTGTGCTCAGCTGGCTGAAAACCACATTACAACCTCTCCTTGGGAGGCTGGTAAAACCTCAGACAAAAGCAGCTAACATTGTTTCAACAGTGGGCCTTTTGAACTCCGGGGAACTTCTGGTACGGATTTAGACAATGCTGTTCAAATGTTGCACAAGAGACAATGTGGTGCTGATTTAAACGATGAGTAACATTAGAAAAATAGTGTTCCATTAGTGCAGCATCCCCATGATGGTTGCATCCATTCTCTTTGTATCCTAAAGAAAGATGAGAAAAGTTATGGTGCAAGGGCAGCTAAGAGGTCGCACTATTTGGCAACAACGGTGGCGTTTCCTTACACGTAAAGCTTTGGGTGACAGAAGAGGTGGGATGATACTGTGACTCAAGGGTTTGCCCTGCCTGAGTGACTAACCCGTGGCTGCTGAACTGCACATGGCTCCCATGTGGAGACCTGGCCACATGGCTGTCAGCAGCCCAGGTAATCCCCGTGAAGCTGCAGCAAAAACTGCTGAGCCTTACCAGCAGAAGAGACAGCGCAACCTCCCTGGGAGATGTTTTACAGTTCCTCTTTTTCAAGGTCATGGGAGAAGATCGAGGCTCTTGGGATCAAGAAAGTGATCTCGTGATGCAGAGGGGGGAAAATAACAGCTAAAACCAGGGATGCGTTTCTTATGTGAAGGACAAAGGATGGGACTTTGCTGTTGGCTGCTTTGTGGAAACAACTTGGCCTACAAGTTGGGGTGATCAAGTAATGATGTAAATGCCAGCTCCTGACATTGCAGTAAGCAAAGATGAGATTGCAGGGTCTTAATGCACAGATTATGTACATTAGATGCTGAATTGGGACCATGAGTGGTGCTATATAATACTATCAAATTTATTATTAGGACTTAACACTTTCTTTTGAAGGACTGGATCATTTTAACTGCTTCTGATTGGATACTGAGTTCAGCAAACCCTTAGTCTGCTCCAGTGAAGTGATTCGGATACTTGTAAGTGATAATTGCAAATGACATCAGTCTAACGTAAAGGTATCTTTATGATGTCTAATACTTTGATAAGTAGCTTTATCTCCAAGCCACACAAGAACAGAAAGATAGCTTGCCAAGCTACCGTAACTGTGTGTGAAACAGGGGAATATACACATGCACTGTGAGAAGCAGTTGTCATTTTTAGCTCGCTTGAATGCAATAGACTTAATATATATTCAGGCAGACATTAAAAGAGCAATATATAATGAGATTCAGAACATTTTGCGCTTACACATTGATTACAACAGAAGCTACGGTACAGCCAAGAAGCCTCAAGGACGTTGCTTGTGGGGATGCATCAGTTAATATACGGAAATGCCCAGTATGTGTCATTATAATTTATGAATCAACTCTTATTTGTGTGTATACAAAATAACAGGAGGTCGAATGCAGGGAAAGCTCAGCTTTTGTTTTAAGGAATGTGTATATGTGTGTATAAATAAAAGGATGTTGAGGATGGGCATGAGTTCCACGAGAAAGCCTTTCAAAGGCTGCTTTGACCACTGGCTGTTGTCCTGGATGGATGGAAGGCCTGTGCTGGATTATGTGTGTATTTCAGGAATCATATCTGCTTCTGGCACCATAAGTTTTTCCCCATTCCCCTCCAGGAGTGGGCTGCCATATCCCTTTCTGTCCAGAAGCAGATTAAAAGACTGAAATCAGTATCTTGACACGCACTCGGACTAGACCCAACTGCTGCAGTCCCTTGTGCTGGGTGGGTTGTGTTTCTCCTCAATCTCCTCTCCAGCTCACAGACCCCTTCTGCTGCTGCCATGGGCGTGCTCTGGTCAGCGCTCGGTGAAAGGAGGCAGATGAGGCTGAATCAGGCTAGGCTGTCATCTTCCTACTTTCCCTCTGAAAGTTTTTCCTTCCAGAAGGTTTTGAACAGATCAAGATGCCTGCCTTTTGTGGTTTGTTTTTTTCCGCACACAGGCTCTTACACCAAGACACATGAGTCATCAGTAGCTCAGCTTCACTGAAAGCTGCACTACCATTAGTGGCCAGATGGAAGGGTATATTAGGTTCTCGTTATTACGGAGTTAAGTTCTGCACCCTGTTCTACCAGGAAAATAAAAGGAAAAAAACCCAAAGCACTAGAAAGCTTCTTCTCTTTGTGCCTGTAGTTTTGGTACGCAGCTTATCTCTTTGTGGAGAAGGTTGCAGTGATTTTCTCCCGCAGCATCTCCATGAAGCATTGAGTATGGGAGGGGACTGTCTGAAAGTACTGCTTTTTGTTATTTATATCTTTAAACATTAGATCTCTTTATTACTTATATCTAGCTAACAGTGTGCCAGATACTGTATGCCAAAGTGGGAATCTCAAAAGATCTTAGGTGGATACATGCAGGTAAAAAAGAAGAGCATAATGGGTTATAACCTGCCATAAAATCTGAGGGGAGTGCAAGCAAGGTGAGCATTGCAAAAGCAGATCCATCTTTGCACGCATTTTTCTGTTATTTGTTATTGTCACCTCCAAACAAGCAGAAAAACCTGAATGCATTAGTTCTAATGTTGCAAAATCATTTTCCTTCCAAACCACAGACTTGCATGACAAGTTTGAGTCAAAGTTAGTTGTAAGGACCGAAGTTATAAACTTCTTTCTGAACAAAATTTGCAAGTAGGAGTGTGGTAATTGCATATCTTTTTGTTGGTAGCCAACTGCCAGAATTGACACTTTGTAAAAAGTAATATTCCTTCCCTGTTCAAACATGCTCATATTTATTTGACCCGGCGTGACAGAATGAGGAAAACACCTTCTAGTTTTTGTGGGTTTGAATGTTGTTCTGGAAGAGATGGCACCGAAAAAGCTTGGAGAGCTTAGAGAGAAAGCAGGTGCTTCTGTGTTAAATTGCAAAACAGTAAATGCACTTGCCTCGTGATGTTTGTAAGGCTTGTCATAGCATCAACCAAAGCACTGCACCTTTTTATCACGTTCATCTACACACATCTGATTCTAATATAGCGCTTGCTTTTTGTTCTGCCCTGTTTTACCTTAGCAACTTTGGGTTACAAACAACAGCGTTCACATGCCACAAGCACAAACACACCACTTAAGACTAGCTGAGCCTCTTTGAATGCATCTCTCCTTTCATCTCTGTTTGAACTGAGAAGATGGGCAGAGTGCCTAAAGCCATGATTCAGAGTATAGCGCAGCAGCAGTATGGCAACCCATGCTGTGAGGTTGTTGTTTGGTCACTGGCATGCATGCTGGAGCGGGGAGAGGGATGCAAGGTGAAGCTTTCATTCAGGGATTTCCTCCAGACCCTGCTGTGGTGGGGAAGGAGAAAGGCGATAGGATGGTTTCTCCCCCCATAACCAACATGTTTTTTATCCTGGGAGCAAAGAAATGGAAATGATGAAACATCCTTTCACCCCTTCTGAGCAGGAGGGCTGGTGATGTACACAAAGGCTTTCCTCAACAGTAGGGGCAGAAAAGATTTATTTGAGGTCCAAGATGACAGTTTTCGTGGTTTATCAAAACACCTGTGAGTTGACAGATTAAAGACTTGCCGAGTCAGCACTTGTCCGCTAAGAAGCAGATGTTGTTTGAATGGAGGCTGTTTCAATGCAGAGATTAGATATAGATAGACTACACCCTTCCCGCTTTTTTTATGGATCTGTCAGAAGCCTGACCAGTCAGCTGGTTTCACTTATACCACACTTGGAGGAGATTTTGCTGGAATATGAGAGTGATTTTTTTTTTTATGCAAAGAAATTGGTTTAGTTCTCAAATATTTCAGTGTAACATTTTGCTCCCTTTGTCCCTTTTGCATGTAGACAATCTAAATCCAGATCCAAGGAGACACAAGGTCTCAATTAGATGTACCTCAACGAAAGCATTTTTTCAAGTTTTAATATCCACACTTCTGAGATACTGTATTTCATCTTACATTTGAAATGGCTTCCTTGGACTTGTCATCACAAAGAGCAGAATGAGCAGCCTCCACTGGAGGTCTGGATCTGAAATCTGGTTTTCTTCAATTTTCAGCTGAGATAAACAACCTGCAGAACTTCCTGCACTCTGCAACAAGTTAGTTCATGTTTCGTCCTTATTCTCAGACCATTTGGAAATGGGAATCCATGTACTTCTCATGGTTTGTACTTCTTGAGCCTGACTGTATGCCACTAACTGAAGAGTTTTGCCGATATGCACTAGTTAGAATATATGGACAGGTAAAGTGGTACTTGGAATTTTTGCAGGGATAATTACAAACTTGCCCATTTCAAGCACTGAAGCTAGAAGCCAACAAAACCACAATTTCAATATTGTTTCCAAGCTTGCTAACCGCAGAGGAGTCATCCTCTGTGAATGGTACCACATCCAATTGGCGGCCAGTCACTAGTGGTGTCCCCCAGGGATCGGTGTTGGGCCCGATCCTCTTCAATATCTTTATTGACGATATGGATGTGGGAATTGAGTCCACCATTAGCAAGTTTGCAGATGATACCAAGCTGGGAGCAAGTGTTGATTGTTTGGAAGCTAGGACGGCCCTTCAGAGGGACCTTGACAGACTGGAGAGATGGGTAGATTCTAATTTAGGGACAAGATTTAGATTTAGATTTGGATTTAGATTATGAGATAATATTGGGTAATAGGTTGGTGATAGTCTAGCTAGTAGGTTACAGGTTGGACTTGATGATCTCTATGGTCTTTTCCAACCTTGTTAATTCTGTGATTCTGTGATCTGCTCCTGCCGCTGTGAACAGCCCACATGAAGAAAGAGCCACAGCCTTCCTTTGACCCAAACATCTACCAATTTCACACAGATTTTTTTATCTGAGTACCAGATAAAAGGTACCCCAGTGGGTAATTCTCAAGGTGGTTCAAACAACCCATCTTGCTTTTTGCTTTCCCACGTGCCATCAATCCCCTTCTCACATAGTCTTTCTCCATTCCCTGAAGGCTGTTTTTCCTATGGAGTTGTTTCTATGTCCTTCCCAATTCCTTTTCCGATCTCTCTGAGACATTTCCTCCCAGAAATTTCTAGTAAACCAAGCTCATTTCATCACCCAGACAGGTCTCAGTTTTGAATGCAACTGTAATTGGTAATAACAGCATATTAGGTTATTTCATGGTATTTCCTTGTCTGAATCATGTAATTAAACCTGACTTCTTTTATTAACCTCTTATTTTTCATGTGGAGGCACTGCTTTCTTTGAAAATATTTTAGTAGTGATGGCTGATCACCAATCCATACTTTGAGAAATACCCAAGTGCCTAAATAGCTATGCTGAAGGCAGAGCAGATAATGCATAAAGCCAGTTCCTGTTTCTAATGTGTGCTGTGCTCATCTTTTCATGTGCCCTAATACTAATTGCCATTAGTATTAATTGTAGTGTCGTGCTCACGCTGAGAAAATACACCCTGTAGCGAGCCTGTACAGTGATAAGGAGAAGCAAAGGAGCTGGCAGATCATGGTCTTTGCATTTATGATGCTGGCTTTTGTATCCAAGTTCAGTGTAATGCAAAAAATGCCTCATTTAAGTTGAGAAGTCTGGTTTTAGTGAAACAGATGGTAGATTTCTTTCAGTTTTCAATGGTATAGTTAGTACAATATTTAGCAAAGAATGAAATAATTCCTTATCTAGGTGAATGCTGTCATGAAAGTCTTATTTTTAATATCGAACTATGAACATGTGAAATATTTTCAAAGGGCTATGTATTTTATAACCCAGAGGTGGCTCTTTCTTGACTAGTTTAAGCCTATGCAGTGCCAAAAGGGCTGGTCCTGTCCTGTGCCTGTCCCCACCCCTGTCCCTGTGAACTCTCCGTTTCTCTTGTGCTGGCATCAGCACTCACACAGTGAGGGAGTTACCAGACCGGGTCGCTGATCCAGCTGAAAATTAACAGAGGAAAAACACTTTCAGCTGTACTAATTCCCTCATTCAGCAGAAGGTGTAGCTGCATTAGCTGCAGGCTGATGTGGAGGAAGGGTTGGGAACACACTGCCAGAAGGCAGAGTGATACCTCCTCTCTTGGCAGCTACTATCACGTAGATTGGATTAAGCGAGTTGTGAAAGTGTCATCTGAGTCCCATCTTCAAAAGAGATTTGTATGCTGATGAGTTTGAGTATCACTGAAACCAGCGGCTGCTCAGGCTGAGATGCCAGCAGGACTTGGGCACAGCAGCGTGCACTGATGTGTCACCTCGCTCCCGGGTGCTGACTCCTTGCGCCAGAGCCTGCAGTCCCTAAGGAGACAGTGCAGGCTCCCTGTGCAGTCCTCTTGTGCTGCTGAGAGCAGAACTCGGTGCAAGCATGTTGCAAGCACTGAGGACACAGCCGGCAGTGGTGCTGCCGCCCTGCTACAGCAGCCAGATGGCTTCTGAGTGAGGAGAGGCCAGTGTGAAGTCCTGTGTTCCAGCTTCCAGGAGAGCACCTAGAAAATGTTATTGGACAGTGACACCGAGTATGCCATGATAGGAATTTTGTTCTATCTGGAAGGCTTTAATATCGATCCAGAAAGAGGAAAGAGCAACAGGAATGCTGGATTCATCTTGTGTGCATGCTAAGTCCCAGGTCTCGAGGCAGGGATGGGAGACCAGGACTTGCTCTCCCCGAGAGCATCTTGAACACAAGGTCTCTTGCTTGCTAATTAAAGGATGCCATGCAAAATAAGGCTGCGGCTGGAGGGCTGAGAGCCAGGAGAGCAGGTTTGCTCCTGAAACAACTGAAACCACTCTTCAAGGAACCTCGAGAGGTGAAGTTGAAGCCACTCAGGATTGAAATTAAGGTTTCTCAAAACTCTTACCTGGTAAAAAGGCAGAGTATTTTCTGGAGAGCCCTTCTCAGCAAACATGTTTTGAGACCGCCAACAAGGCTAAAACCACTTTTCTTGGGGTTGTGATTTAGAGGAGTGCAGATTTCAGCACAGTTCTCTTCTCTGGGTCAACTTGTCTTCTTTAGAAGGTAGGATCTGTCTGTGCTACAGGAACAGCCAGGCTTCTATTGCTTCCACATTGCTGTGTAAGGCAAAGTTTTCTGTTGCTGCTGCTGCAACCAGTGTGGGTGGAGAGCTGAGGGAGGGAGCCTCTTCCAGCAAATTTTGCCCAATTCTCTCTGCTGGATAGGCAGCACTGCTTTGTGATGGCTTTCCCAGCCAGCCGCCCTCTCATACCCTCCCTGTAGCACTGGAGTCTTGCCATGCCCTTCTCCACCTCTTCTCTTCTTTGTGCTCCCTACACTTAGAGCATCTACCTGGGAAACACAGGAGGGTGCAAGCAGAAGCCTGCACCATCAAGAAAGTGGAGGAGGAATTGCTTGTTGAGTTCGCCAGAGGAGGCTGCCTTCATGGCAAGGTGGAGCAGAAAGGAAGCCGCACTAGTGGGAACAAGAGTGCTAATCCACCGTGCTCTTCCAACTTGATTTACCTCCACCAGATCCCAAAGTCAGCCTTGCCTGGTATGTGAACTCCTTCTGAAAGAGATGCTGAGCAGTTCAGTGCTTGCAAGAAGAGGCTGCTTTTGTCAGGCTGTAAACAACATTTTAGAGAGCTGAGAGCTTTGGTGTGAAAACACAGATATCAATATTCCTTTTCACTATTGTGGCTTGGTGGATGAAGAGAATGGCACAAAAATCTTTATATTTTGAAATTAAATGGTTTTATTCTGCCTTTGCATCCTCTACCAGATCTTAGACCAGGAACAGTGCCTAGATGGATGTCATGAGTCCTGATATGCCTGTCAGTCACTGGGAGCTGTTGTGCAGGCCAGAGAGCTGCTGTGGAGGGCTACATGACCCTGCCCAGCCTTCCTGCCCAGCTTTCCTTCATACAGAAAGTGTGAGGCAGGGGAGGATGTTGTTCACCAGACCCTCATCTGGTGTGGAGTCAGCACATAGGGCAGGGAAGACACCTTGACATTCACAGTGTCCCTTTGGTCTACATGGATGTAATGAGTTACCCAGAAAATCCTGGGAAAAAAGTTCTCATCAGAAACACAGCTAAGGGCTCTTACCCGTGGGCTGAAACAAGCAGTTCCACAGGGTGAGGATGCTGATGTTGATAATACTGATGGCGGTGGGAGCCTGCCCTCAGTAGCAAGGACTGCGCTTCAGGGGCTACTATGCTAGTAGCTCTCTCCTCCTCCCTAACTTGGTGGCCAGGGGACATGTCCAGGTGCAACGGCTTTCTCCACAAAAACTAGGCTTGGTAGAGGCCAGCTGTCAGCCTCTGAAGCACTTGCTGCTTTTGACTGTGTGTTTTGGACAGGATCCCCTTCCATCTGTATTGATGCAACTATTGTTTGTATACATGATTTTAAGAAGGGCTTTCCCTTCCTTCCTGCTCCTTTTAATATCATGTAGCAGCTAGAAGCAGGGAAGAGAGACTGGCACCATATGACCAACCAGCTGTCTGTGGAGTGTCAGAGCATATTGTGGGGAACAAGATGTGACTACCTTTGATTCTTCATCATTTAGTCTCTGTTGGCTGGGCTATAGGCTGTCTTCTTTCCATTCAGTTACCCTGAATGTCATGTGCTGGGTCAGTGTGTGGTTTACATGGCAGTATGTTGCATAAGAAAATAGGTAATGTGGTCCATCTCCAGTATATGGTAAGAGCCCCTTCCTAGAAAAGCAGTGTGACTCATCCTGTCTGAGCATCTAGTCCTAAGTCATCTTTTTCATTGTAGAGCAACGCCTTCACTTTTCTTTGTTTCCCTCTTCTAAATTGTATTTGATAGGATGAGAGTAAGCCACCTTTGCTCCAGCCTCAAGGTAGCAAACATAAATGGTCAGGAGCGAGAATACAAAAGGATGTGGAGCAAAGCTAGTACAGATGGTACATGTGGACTAATGTTGGAGAGATGGCAAGTTGTCTGTGACTTCAGTCCTCTCCGTTTTCTCTGCAGAGGAAACACAAATTCATTTTAAAGGTCTTTGCCATTATTTGTGGGTTGCAAGGATATAAAGACACATAAGTATCCTTCAGTTTCTGCTAGGGAATCAAGACGCTCTTACAGAGGAAACCCCACTGAGGTGCACTGAGAATACAGTGCATGGTCTGTCACTTCTGCTGTGGTCCCTTCAGCACACTGCAGCGGAGAAAGGCAGTTTGTGGGCACTGGAGAGAAGATATTCTCTGTGCCACTTGAGGCATTTATCAGATATGAGCTTTTCTGAGAATGCCTCCTAAACTGTGCTCTCTGACCCAGACTGTCTCCAGAACTGTTAGGCACAAGCTCTTCAGATTTAAGTTTGATGTGGTGAGATCCCCAAGAAATTGACACAGAAAGGGAAGAAGTTCTTTCAGGAAAGAGAGAAAAATCATTTCATTACTAATCAGATGAAATTACTAGTTTCTAGTAAACCACGCTTTCTCTGACTTGGCAGATCTGAGTTGCCCCAATATACAGATGACAGTATCACACACTGCTACTTTGCCAACAGACATACCGCCTTAGTTACTCCGAAATATGTTGTGTTTTATTTGACAAGTGGTAAAAACATGGTCTGCTTTACTTCTCTTCAACATTCAAATTTTTAGGCTACTGAGGTACACTCCCATGCACTCACCTATTCAAGGAGGACAGGATGTCATAAAAGCTCTATGATGATTGTTATTGATTTTTACCAATAATATGTTATTTTTGTCTGTCCCTTCTTCCTTCTCGTTTGCATCATTTATACTGCAATCCTTTTCCTTCTTGTACACATCAACATGATTATGTTTTTTTCCCAAACTACACATTGCTGGTTTTCAAGTCTACTGATTTTTGCAAACTAGTTTCCAGTTATTATTTTTGGGTTGTAATTCATCTGAGAAGACACAGAATTATTGTCTTTTCCATCCTGTAGATATTTATCTAAACATTCTATCTTAATTCATCATTATGGACTGAGGTTCGGACATGCAGCTGGTGTCATGTACCTGCTGCAAAGCCTCAGACGTGGCAGAAAGAGCTTCTAACTACATTGCCTGGAGTAGAAAGTTTGAGTAATCACAAGAAGGGAAATGGTGAGTAGCATATGAGTAGAGTTGTTCATTATTTCCATCTCAGCTCATTCTATAGAAAAAGAGGAGAACTGAAACCTGCAGAAACTTAAGTCTGATTGCAGGAACATCATAGCAAATGCACATAATTTACTGCTGATGGACTTAAAGAACTGTGGTGGCTAGACAAGGCAAATTGAGGCACCTCTAACTTACTAGAACAACTTATCTAACAGAACATAGTTGATTTGAATTTTGTTGAATTAAGAGATTTTTAATTAAATTTGCTATGACCTTTCCTTATTTCTCCTTCTATATATTCTCTTTCTTCCTCTCAGTCATGGTTTAACTCCAGCCAGCAACTAAGCATCATGCATCAGCTTGCTCACTGCTCCTCCTCCTCACTGTGGTGGGGAGGAGAATCAGAAAAGAATAAAACTGATGGCTTGAGATATGAATAATTTAATAATAATAATGTTAATAATAATAATAAAGATAACAAAAAGAGAGAAACCCAAGAAGGACAAGTGACGCACAATGCAATTGCCCACCACCAGCTGACCAATGCTCAACCAGTCCCTAAGCAGCAATCTGCCCCCTCTGGCCAGCTCTCCTCAGTTTATATGCTGAGCATGACATCATATGGTATGGAATATTACTTTGGTCAGCTGGGGTCGGCTGTCCTTGCTGTGTCCCCTCCCAAAGTCTTGTGTCCCTTCAGCCTTCTTGCTGGCAGAGCGTGAGAAGCTGAAAAATCCTTGACTTAGTATAAATGCTACTTAGCAACAACTAAAAACATCAGTCTGTTATCAATATTATCCTCACACTAAGTCTAAACCACAGCACTATACTAGCGACTAAGAAGAAAATTAATTCTATCCAGCCCAAACTGGGACACTCTCTTACCTTTTCCTTCTTGAAGCTGATTAGCAACTTGTGGTGGTTTTCCCGTCTGCATTTGTTGCATGTAGCTACTGTATTTCAGAGAAGTGCTTGCCTGCATCAGCCTAGCCAGACTTCTAGGGCTGGAAGCATGCGTTCTAAGACATATGTAGTTTCCTCCACATTTGCCCCCTTTCCATGGTGGAACTGAATAAATCTCTGAGCCACAGGGCTAGTTCAATCCTCTGCTCTCTGGATCACTCCCAGCACCTTCCCCTAAACATTACTGCTTTTCCCAAGTGGATACTTGACAGCCCATGGAGAAGCCTAGAATAGATTTTCGTCCTCACTTTCCATCTCTTCTTCTCTCCTGCATCTAGAAAGAGGATACATGTTCACATCACTCCACCCTTCTCAGTAATTTCTGTTGTTTCCTTTCCCTCTTAGCCCCACAAAAAGAGCAGGAACTTCAGTATAGATCTTTTTTTGTCTTCTCCTCCTAATTTTGGGGGTAGAGAGGAATAAGATCAATAGTCCTGCTATTATCAGGGCTACTGAATCCATTCCAGACCTGCTTGGACCTCTCCTGTGATCCAGATTGGGTGAAGCACAAATTGGCCCATTTCTGCTTTATTTCCCAGAATAGCACAAATGTTTGGTGAAGCAGTGACTGTGGGAAAATTGCTTTCTTATGAACTTTGAAAAAGAAATAGCTGAGATCATGATGGGTGGATGCTCCTTCGCCCTATTTTCTAGATTAGCCTCCTAAAATAACTCCACCAGGGAATGCCAATTTGTTTTACTGAAATACAGATTTCCAGGGAGGTCCTGATTACAAGGGAGAAGATCGTGTTTCAGGTAGCATGGGCTTCCTCTGATGCCCCCTTTTATTCTCCTATCTTCTACAGTCCTCTCTCACATCCATTTTTTATTTTTTTTATTTTTTTTTCCGCTCATCCCTGTTAATCTCTTTTCTCCCAGGGGTCTGTTGCTGCTCCTGGGGGATTTAATCTCAGTTTTTCCATTGACTTGGATGACATTACATCAGGCCTCATGTCTTCGTTTTGGGGGAGAGAGAGAAACAGTAAAGCTTTGTTGTATTTAATGGGGAAAGTGCTAACTACAGTTTTCTGTAACCTGTGTCTCTGCCTCTCTGCTTCTGAAGGAGAGATAAGAAGGGTCATGGAGGCAAGAGGCAGAACTACTGAGAAAAACCCACACCCCAGCCTTTTCAACATAGTTTGGAAAGGAAGGGGGTGGGAACAACAGAGATCCTAATCTTAACGTAAACTAGGTGCTCACATACAACAGAGGTGGGTGTGGGCTGGAAAGCTCAGTAGCTGGCTAGATGGTAGATAAGGCAAATATTTTGCCTTGAGACGGATAGATGGAAAAGAGCAGGAAAGACAGGGAGGGGCTGGAGCAGAAAGGTGTGAGGTGAGCAACAGAAAAGTTCAAGCAAGCTGCAGACAAGACAGAGAGGGAGACAGGAACTGGAATGGGGAGGACAGACAGGAAACAGAAAAAAAATATGATGGGGAGATGAAAGCCGTGGGAGTTAATCCAGCTCCTATTAAAGTTGACAGCATTACTCTTCAGAGATAGTAGGCTTGGCTCATAGGGAGATTTTGAAATAGGACAGAGGGAGGAAAGGAGGACTGGTAGACAAATGACAGGCAAAAAGAAAGAGCAAGGAGAAGGAATACACTAAAATGGAAATAGAGAGGGAAGTGTGTTAAAATGAGCACTGGGAAGCATGCTTTGTATATTGGAAATATGCTGGAAAAGCATAGAGAGATTGGAGCCAGAGCAAAGAAAAATGTATGAGATCATTTTGTGATTTCAGATTTCCATCCTGGGGGATATGAGAGTTTTGACTGTGAAGCTGAGGCCTTGAGAAAAGCTTTTGGCACACATGAAGATGTGCAGGGGAGAAAATAATTACAGCCTATAAAATGTATTATTTTATGCAGATTAGAAGTGACTTCACTTTCCTCTTAAACTTTATACCCCAGAAGTCGGGCAAGCTGGTAGAACATGTTTGGATACTGTGTAGGGAAGATGAAGAGTAGCAAGTAAAAGGGCTAATGACCTGGATAGTTTGCTACAGATCTGTATCTTGGTGTTGATTGACTCTTGACATCTAAGGAATTGAAAGCTTCAGCTGAAGCTCTTCTTGAAGCTAGGGCACTATACGATCTGTCTCCATTGTGTTTTCTTTGGCGTATGGGTTCCATGCTGACAAAGCGTGACCTCGTGCTTTGGTCTGCACCCTGGGGAGAGTGCAGATCCCCAGCTGCCTGTTGCCACAAAACCTGTAGAAGCTGGGTATCTCTGGCTGCGTCTGGACTGTGATACTGCAAGCTTCTGTGTTGCTTGGCCCCACAGCCTTACTCTCACCTTATGTGGGGGAAAACACAGCCACATGTCAGTGCCCCTGTCCCCTCCAGCCTTAGGCTCTGACTTCTGGAGTAGGGAAACATGCACAAGGGGCACACAACATGCTCCACAGGGTACCCCAGCATGTGCCACTTCCAAGATCGCTTAGCTCAGCAGGTAAGTCCAGTTGAAAATACCAACTTCTTTCTCAAACCTGGATGAAGTGGGATGATGTATTCAAAACTTAGTAAGGGAGATCCAGGCTTTCATGCATGTGCAGGGCAAAATCACATGGACTTTTTTTTCCCTGGAAACTAGACTTAAAGCACGGCTTTTGATAGGTATCCTTTCCAAAGAGAGAAGACAGCGACAGCCTGCCTGCCAAGGGAGAGCAAGCTTCATGGGCTGTTTGTAGTGCTGGTCCCATGTCTAAACCTGGGAAAAAGCAGGTCCTAAACCTTGGAGAGGTTTGTGGTGCAAAAGGGATGACTGTGAATGCCTGCAGAGTGTGTGCTGAGACCTGCCAGCTGCAAGCTGGATGAGATCACTGCAGTGAGTTAATTGGGATGAGGGAAAACTTGCTCTGAAGTGTAAGCAAGAACTATGTGTGGTGACAGCCCATTGGTTTTGCTCCGGTGCTTCTTTGCTCCTCCAGGACTAGATCAGTACACTCCCACTCACTGCAGTCATACAGAGTCCTACAGTAGAAACTGCCACTGGAGTGGAACAGATCCACTCAAACAGCCACATTTGGGCTGTTGATGTGAGAAATATTACCCTACCCCATGGACCAGCAGCACAGCTGGTATCCCTTTAGAAGGAAACCTTCAAGGGGCAGTGAGGGGGATGTTTGTGCTGAGACAACGTGCTTTTCCATGTGCTCTATGTACTTGCCTATGCATTTTCGTGGCATAAGTAAGGTCTGGTAAGATTTCCTGATTTTTCTCCCCAGCATCATAGCAAGCATCAGTGGGAGTGGTGGTGTCCTGGTTTGGCTTAGAACAGGACAATTCTGTTCAGTGATTTTACTTTTCAGCTAAATTCTTCTAACTCGTAAAGTTAACAACATATTTTGCATACAGTGTCTGCTTCTAGCAGTGATAACGCTCAATGTTTAGGGTTAGTATCAAGGATTGGTGTGTGCAGAAAGGCTCTTGCTTATACTTGTTCCTGTACAGACCAAGGTCACTGCTAGATCTCGTGTACCACACTAGGGAGTTGCAGAAAGTAAAGGCCACACCTGCAGGGAGGAGCGGACAGGACAGGTGACCCTAAATTGACCAACAAGGTATTCCATCCCATGCACATCATATTTGGTGTAAAGCTGAGGGATCACAAAGGTCTCTCTGGCTCTGACTTTTCTGCTTCTCACTTCCTTTTGTTTTCAATGGCCAGCATTCAAGGATGACTCTGTCCACTCTGTCTTCAATCCCCATCCGTGTGTTCCTGAATCCAACTCCCAAACATGGTTAGCGTCTGCCACTCAGCCCAGTTTGGGACATTCCCAGTGCCTGCTCCACAACACCAGTGGTGACGATGACTTTGCCATCCGGGGGGCAAGTTCAATACTGGTTTTGTATATAATAATAATAACAATAATAATCATAATAATAAATTATTATTCTCTAGTTTTCTTTTCTAATTGATAAGTCTCTCTCCCTTATTCCCTTTCTCTTCCCCTTCAGGGAGGGAGAGGAGTTAGCAGAGAACATCTGTTATAGGTTTAACGGGCTGCTCTGACCCTAAACCGTGACGGGGTGTATGGCTTCACTGCCTGAGCTCCCTGTGCTCAGCCTGGAGCTTAAAGCACATCCACAACAGGAAAAGAAGGTCGTACAAAAACAGGATCCCAAACTTTAAGGAGCTTAGTAGCTTGGCGGCAATACACTTTAAAGAAAGGAATACATACAGATAAATACATTCCACTACATACACTTCTTAAAAACATAGTATGGTACTGAGAGTATTCAGTGTGTACAAATAATGGTTACAAACTTCCCAAAGTAAATTCCAAACCCTCCTTTTCTTGTAAGTGTCCCTTCCCACCCCATCAGACAAGTGTAGCACCTGAGAGTGGCAGAAAACAACTCTTCAATATTTGATTGCAATTCTAGAGAGCTTGCCATAAGGTCTGATACGGGAAATAAACTCTCAGGTCCTTTTTAAAGTTGGGAAATAAAGATGGGGGGCGGGGGTTGACCACTGGCATCTACAGTTTTAGATCCCTTAAAGTTTCTTTTCCTGGGCCATTCCAGCTCTATACGCAGCACAAATTCCTCAAGGCTGAAGGCCTTTTTGTTTCATTTCTAATCCTGGCACATTTTGTTCGCTCTTCTTCAGTCTTTTTATTGATTGTCAGCTTTTTTCATGACTTTAAGTGCCTCTTACTTTGTAGTCTTCCCTTTCCTCCCTCTCCCTTCTCCAAAAGCATACCAGCCTGCATTCTTTTAGGCTGAATCTCAATTTATTTAGTGCCTTTTTAGGAGCATGGGTTTTATTTGTAAGGGTTGCTGAAAGAGAGCTGTCCATTAAGGGTTTTTTCCCACTCCAGAGAAGGCATTGCCCTGTTTTCTAGTGGCATTTGTGGCAGATGTAAAACAGTTGGAGACAAAATGTACTTTTTTCCATCAGTATAATTTTGAATCATTCACGTTGAAGCAAATGAGAGCCATGTACAGTCATCTCCTCCCTTCTGGGAGGAAGCGTCCCAGTGTCTGAGTACTTTTCAACTCTGGGACAGGGTGCATCAGTTCAGTAAATTGTTGCTAGTGCCTGTTTCTGCATGGGGCACTTCTCTAGCCTCAGATAATCCCCTCTGAGTGCCAGGACTGCCTGTGCTGTTTGGCTGCTGATCTGTCACTTCCCAGCACTTGAACAACTGCTACAAAGCAGCTATTCCAGAAACACCATCGCTGTGAGATGAATGAAGTTACTCAAGCTTTCTACATTATTTTTAAAAAAGTACGGGACTAATGCATGAAATTTGCTCTGTGTTAATGCTCATGATATGGAGT